>JBAWJQ010003722.1:0-94181 GCA_037783105.1 Bactrocera zonata | reverse complement strand
TTTAATTACCTTTATGGATAACAGCAAAAACCATTGTTCTGTATTGAAAAATACTGGGAAACACTGAGAAATACGCAGAAGACTTTCTAGAAAAACTTAGCGGTTAGGACCACGAACCACTACTACACCAATATTAAAAAATATACATAATTTACAATAAAAAATATTTTCTCTAAAGAGCTACATGTTTTCAATTTTAATTGCTTCATTTATTAATCCTGAGAACACTCATATCCAAGGTCGTAAAATTTAATGCTTCCTCCATATTTGTTTAAAGAGTTATCGCAATTGTATTAGCTTTCTAAATATGACCCACTCTCCATATTGGTTGTAACTTGATTTCGCCCATTTTTAGATTGTCTGATTCATAGCTATAGCTTTCGTGATTTCGTGAGCTGTGGGATCACGGCCACTTTTTACAAGTTTTCAAAACTTTTTTGGGCCTTCTAAATTGATATTGTAATTATTTGTTTGATTATATTGAGTAAAACATCAATGCTATATTACAACAACAGAGCATGCAGGCGGATTAAATATTATTATTTGGTATTTTACAATCATAAGTGGACATAATATGATGGAATCTGTTTTCATCATCTGTTCAACATTACCAATAATATTATTCGTGCGATCAGTAGCTATTTAGAGAACGATCAGATTAGTATCTGAGCACATTAACTAACTTAACACCACAAAATATACTACTCCTAAATATACACATATACATAAATATATATGCACATAATTTTTATAAACACTTACTCGATTTCGATGGTAATAAATTCACCTTAATCCGGCAGCTCGGTTACTAAATCATGTGTCGAAAAAACCCACATTTGCAGCACCAAAAACAACCGTCCAAAGTAAAGTCAATCAACCAACCAACAAATTCGTATTAGTATTAGCCACTGATCATGCACATACCCACACCGGGTTACTACACTCAACCATATATATAACACACTTTACATTTGTTGGTAAATTGTATTCATCCATTTCATCTTCCATTTGCAGCGCTTTCCGCCATCGCATGCATACGAATGGGTTGTCTTCAGTCAGCGTCACTGCTCATCGTCGCGCGCTGTAATTGAGGAGATTGCATTAGGAAATTTGCCGGAAATTAAAATACACTTGTGAGTGAAAAATAAATAGTCCAACAAAATGTGTTTACCCGAGCTGGGGTCACTACTAGCTAGTGTCGGTCAGGTTAAGAGTGCCGCAAAGTGGGGAGACAGTGATAAAGTGGAAAAAGCGCTGAACTCGCATTTATTAACAGCTGTTGGGTTTGGCGCTTACATCAAATTTGCTGGCAGCTATCGCCGTTTGTTTGACCAGTGGTAAGTTTGCGAAATTCTTTTTATTTAATTTTATTTATTTATTTATTTTTTTATTTTATTTAAGTATGACATGTAAATAACTTTACAGACAGACTAGGAAACTAAGGGAACTTTCACTTATCCCTTCGTCCCATTAAATTACTATTTTTTTGTACCAAATATATTATTTTAGTTTTTGCTTAGTTTCCAGCTCCGAGTTATAGACTCCGGCTTTCTCTTTATTAACCAGTTTTGATCTATTTGTTTAGCTGTTGTAAATTCTTCTTATGTTGTTTCCTGTGTTGTTAGCTACCTCAGCCACTTTCCTGGCCGCAAAGACTTCTGTCTTCAAGATACTGTAGTATTCTGGAAGTTTTAAGGGTCGTCTGAGATGTAGCTCCATTTTTCGTCGGTTTGTATAGCTATTGTAAGTTTCGCTGGCGATTCGAATGCTCACAGAAATACTATTTTTATTCGGAATCTTCGGTATGAAGCCTTATTGTGGAAACTAATATATCTGGTCTCCGGTACTAGCTCTTTTTGGAACCTTAACTTCAGAAAGTCATTACGAAACCCGGTAAAATTATTGCACATTTTATTTTTTTTTTAATTAATTAATTTCGAAATAATCTGACAGTCACTCACAATACTATTGAAAATTTACCTTTTTCCCGACCCACTGTGCAATACTTGTCATACACTTTTTTATTTTCCGCCAAAATGTATGCTACATATTTCTCACACTGCTCACTAAACGTGCTATTTTTGGCACTTTACTATTTATGCACTGCTTATCAGCGCAACAGCTAACATACGCACGGAAGTAGTCAATATTTTCACTCCCGCTCTGTATCTCACTCTTATAAAACGCAAATAATTTTCACACTTCGCCTGTGCGTGTGCAACAGTAATCCCTTCATTTTGTTTTCAGCGCATTAAAGTTGTTCCCATTTACATTGTAATATTTTTTTATTTCCGCCTTTTTTTCTATTTTGAAGTTAAGAAATTTGCGCAACTTTTCACACAGACATGCCACGATTGCGAACCGAAGTATGGCACTATTTTAGAGCAAATTCGAAAATTCTCTATTATCACATATAACTTCCCGTAGTTGTATGTAGATGTGTGCGTTTTAGTTCGCACCCATTGCCATTCAGTTCAATCCAATCGCCAGTAACTCTTTCCTGCTTAACCATTGCTGAAACTAAACTTTACTCATTGCCACGCCAGCGCATTCGCAAATAATCATACTGACTCATGCAAGCCCGCTTACACACATACATACACATCTATGTATGTACATGCGCTTGGTGCTCTCCAGCGCTAATGGAGTGACAGTTGGGAAAGAATTATTAGATTTGTACATGCACGGCGAATGCTGAATTTTAATCGCTTAGCCAAAAAACATTTTAACTTGCTCCATTCCACTCACACTATTCTACACGTGTATGTATATTTATATGCTCACAAATACCTACACATACAAATGTAAGTAGATGTGTCTATGTTTGTGTGTTGGATTATAAATGCTTTTTTGTGCATTACTCTGCTGCAATGCTGTAAGCTCTGTAAACAATGTACGTGATTTCAAATTTTTCGTCTGCCACAGCACTGGCTTCCACTATACTCTTTCATTTCCTCAGTTTTTAGTCGCACTAAATGTTGCTCATACGACGTGGCGACGTTTGCCGTCTACAAATTCTAACAAGTTCTTTTTTAACGGATCTTATTTTTTATTTTTTCGGAGCATAAATTTATTTGTGTCATTAAGCATTAAATATTTTGCCAGAATTCTGTTGAGTTTTGAGTTTTAGGTGCTTTCTGTTTGATTGATGAGTTAATTATTTGGTAGAGAGTTAAAGCAATAAGGGTATTTATTGAGTTTTCAATTACTACACTCTAAATTTAGAGTTATATGAAAAGTGTGATCCATTTCGAGGTTCCTTAATGTTGGTACATCAATTGATTCCAATTTTCGATGAATCGTTCGAAAATTTCGACTGATAACTGGAGAATGACACGCGTGATGTTTTGCTTCAAGGCCTGAATTGAAGCGTGATTATCCGCACAGGAAAAATTTTCACGTTGTGATATCCGACGATCTTGGTGGCTCATCGACCGGCCCAAAACAGAATAAATCCATTTATTGATCCGATGTGTGGGAAGTGGCGCCGTCTTGTTGAAACTAAATGCCGCCAAAATCCCGAACTTCAATTTCAGGCATCAAAAAGTCGATCGCCATTGACGGTTACGTCCTCACAGGCATCATTTTTGAAGAAATAAGAACCAATGATCCCACCGGCTCACAAACTACACCAAACCATGGTTTTCTGGAGGAAATGGCAGCTCTTGAATCTCTGCAGGTTGCTCTTCGTCCCAAATGCGGCAATTTGGCTTATTTATATACCCATTGAGCCAGAAATGGGCCTCATCGCAGAACGAAATTTGGCTCATAAACGTCGGAAAAGGAAAATGTGGTGCACCGTGTTGGCCGCATTCTTCAATTACCCTTAGCAACGTCAGCAACTGAAATTTTGATTTAGGGTTTCTGTCCGCGCTAAAAGTAAACAAATAGCTCATTGACCTCAGGTAGGGCAGGTAACTTTGCTAAGATATACAAAAGAGTCGTTACCCCACCAAAGGCGAGCGAAAGTTATACTTTAATTTATTTCTATTTCTCTCTAATTGTTATTTTGATCAATGTACGTTTGGTACCCCAACTAAAAACTTAGTACCTAATGTCAACTGCTTTGAAGGAGAAATATAATAATTTCAGTATTTCCTTTGTGAATTTTCCTATTTTTGGAGACTACTGTTGAAGTTTCCTAGCTCTCCCTTTCACTTCACTGATTCAGGTGTAATTTTTTATATTGAAATAAAGGCACACTCCATCTTTATTTTCGGTTGTTTCAAGTATCTTTTTTTGGCTTGTATAGTAATGATTCGATCTATAGCTTATCGGCTAATCATCAGAATCCATGCAATCCGCATTCTTGAAGTTCGACAGCAGTTAATTTTAGCAGTACAAATAAATTGCTGTATTTCTGTTTTACTTTTAAAACTTCAGTAATATTTGAAATCACAATATTTTAAATTTTCTTCAAAGCATAACTTTAAATATTTTAAAGTTTTCTTAGTTCTGTCCTCACCAACTTCAGTCCTTAAATGTAATTTAAATGAGGTTTTCCTTCCTTCCTTCCTTATTGAATTGAAGACAATGCAAACTAATGGCTTGCAACAGCGAGACAAATGCGCCGACCGACACCCGCAATTCTTCCGGATCATTCATTCGCTTAAGCTTTCATTTCGTGTTGTGCGACTCCACTGTGTCACCATCATTTGTTTGCCAATTGACGCTTTGTGTTTGGGTTTCATTTTTATTTTTGTTTCTTTTTAGGGGCAAGAGATTTTTTGTTAACCTTCTGCTATTTTTTTCATCTCTGCTCTTCGGCTTGGCTTTGGCTGCGCCACAAGTCAATGAAATTATATGAGTGCGGCAGAACAATGAATTTCAAGTGACAATGCACATATTTGTAGGTGAATATATATGCATACGAGGGTGGTTCGAAAAATAAATTGTCTGGATAAATAGTTTCATTTTAGTTCGATAAACTTGACTGAGCGATGCTTCAACTTTATTCATATATTGTAAGATACTTAGATTCGACTAAAACGTCTGTCCTGTGAGTGACGTTTTTAGTTCATTGCTTAATTCGAGTAATCTGACTTGGCGGGGTGGGAGCCGGTTTGTTTTCGTAGCGAAACACAATTTTCCTTCAATAATTTATGCTATTCGCAATCGAATAGTAGAGTTGGGCGAACTTTTTGTACTTTTTCAGACAGTCGATTCTTATAGAACGATAGATATCTCTACTTCGACCGACAAGAGTCTGCTTCTTCGGAGTAACTTCTCCCGGTCAGTCCACGGTTTCACCTGTCTGTTGCACCCAGTGAGACTAGCCTCTCTTTAATTGTGGGAGCGGCTATCGGGCTCCTTGCTGTATAGTTAGGATATTAGGATATTAACCGGACACTAGCCGCAGAACCTATCTGAAAGGAGACACGGTGGAAACATCACAACACTTCTTACTTGATTGTCCCGCGTGCGTCGAATCAAAGGTTAAGAACTAAGGAGTTCACACTTTCAGATATCTCACCGAAATCATGGGAATAGAAATTAAATGTCTGAGGAAGTTTTTATTGGAAAAAGAGTTCATTTTTTATGGTTTCACAAAGGACTGTATCCCAACAATAAAACCTAACCCGACTTAAGTTGTTCTGTGGTGTGTACCAGTTGATCCATGGTTTGTCGACGTTCGCGAAATATTTCTGAAACTTGTTTGCGCTTAAACAGAATCACTGCAGTGAAGTAGTTTCACATTCTCACGCATGCAGGATAGAACCCACGGTCTCTTTTGAGATGTTCACTATCTATTTTATTCTAGCACGTCCTCATTCGTCGTCTCAATTTGATATTGTTATTATATGTAATAGGAATTTTGAGGGAGCCTGATCCTAGCTTATCAAAAAACGATCGCGATAAAACTGGTTGAATCAATTAAACCAGTAGAATTTCTCCCCCTAAATAAGAACCACAAAACCGATCGGAATTTTACTTTTTTTCAGATCCTCGGACACGTCTGATTCCTCACAAAACAAAACTATAAATCCAAATCGTAGTGGTAGATAGTAGTCGCCCATTCGAATGTACTGCACCATAGTAAATTTCCATTGCAATATTGTCATCTTAAAGTTGTGAGGTTTATTGGACTGCTCTCGTATATGAAACCTATAGTGCTGTAAAATTGACACTCGTGACATCAGTGGGTAGCAGATGGAAATCAATAGACAAAATTTTTTTCAGCTGTCATTGAAATACTCGAAATGAAATGATTTTTAATTTTTCATCAGATGTGTGTGTTAGTATATCTAAGTGTTATATATACATACAAGTATCTATATAAGTTGAATAAAATTAGCTGCAGGCGCATGAAGAGCATCAACACGAGCACCACAGCCTCTTTACAAGCGCAAATAAATTGAAGAGTCTCCTTCTGCTTAGAAATTTTCTTTTATTTTCCGTTATCCTCTAGAAGCTCTAGCCAACATACGAAATTTCACAAAGAAAGTGGTTAATAAAAATTCACGTTTGCTGGCGTACAAATCATAGAAATTTATGCAGAGCGAGATCTAACACAAAGCACAAATAACAAACACGACTGATGCGCTTCATGCTCTAATTTGCGTGTATTTGTGTGTTTGCCAAGCTGTTCTCTGTATATTAGTGTGTGTGTGTGTGTGATGGAGCGTGCGCTCGCACACAAATCCTTTTAATTGAAAACGCATTAGCGACGTTCGTGCCATTTGAGGCGAGACGCGCCTACCACCAACGCCCTTGCTGCCTAACTGTCTTCAATCAACAACCGAATTCACACACGCACACTCACTTACATTGAGCGCATCGCTCAAAAAACATAGCATTTTCATTATACCGTTCACTCTGTTATTTGCCACGTCTGCAGCGCGCCGCTTTTTCCGCAGCAATATTTTTTTCGTTTTCTTATTTGCGTTTTTGCGCAATTTTTTGCCGCCGTGCCTCTTTCTATCAACTTTTGTATGCATCTCCTTTTTTTGTTTTCGTATAGCCCTTGCCTTTGCTGATGCGTCCTAAGCCAAACTATCAAATGCGCTAAGCCAGGCACTCAACACTCGGCGGCTCGTTGGCATTTATTCATGGCAGTCTGCTCATGCCGCCGGCGACGACGGTGGAGTTGGTGTTGCTACTGATGCTCTTCTAACAGGAGTGTGGTGTAGTGGGCGCACAGTCGTCAGTTGATCCATGGCGACCACACTGTTGCCAATACCCATTGCTGGCAACTGGCGCCCTGTGGCATGCAGCTTCAGCACTGGCACTCATTGCTTTGTGTGTGTTTGTGGAACACAGCGGCAGTTCCTGGTGTGGTGTATACTTCTGTGCCTGCTATAAAAACAACTATTATGATAACAACAGCAACAACAAATGGCAATCAGGCGACAGCAAATGAAAATCAATTGAAAATCTTTATTGGCAGTGATTGAACTTTGTTCTGTGACGCGGCACGCTGATGCGCTTTTTTCTCAGCTGACAACAATAACAATAAAAACATTGATTTTTTCTATAGTTTTTGAGCCTTATAGTTGGTTGAGGTTATCTTTAAAATTGTTGTTGAATTTTCTACAGATTTCGGTAGGCCCGTGAAACGCCCTTTATTTGGATTAATGAAAAGGTTAACTTTAATTTGCTTTTCTTACTTTGTTTCTGCGATGATATCTTGGAAGTAGTACTTTTCATACATTAAAATATGATAAATCAGATAACCATACTTTCAAAACTTCACTGTTTGTTTATTTAAGGCTAAGTTTTCTATAAAAATCTCCACTTCAGTTGCTTGCTTAATATTCTTCTTGTTAAGGCAACAGCTGTTTTCTTTCCAGGTCGACAATAAAATAAATCTAGAGTGTTCTCATTGCTGTTGATCTTAATACATATTTGTTTTATGAAAAGTGAAACTCACTTATAACGGGTGATTTTTTTGAGGTTAGGATTTTCATGCAGTAGTATTTGACAGATCACGTGGGATGTCAGACATGGTGTCAAAGAGAAAGATGCTCAGTATGCTTTGACATTTCATCATGAATAGACTTACTAACGAGCAACGCTTGCAAATCATTGAATTTTATTACCAAAATCAGTGTTCGGTTCGAAATGTGTTTCGCGTCCGTGTCCGATGAGCGATGAGGCTCATTTCTGGTTGAATGGCTACGTAAATAAGCAAAATTGCCGCATTTGGGGTGAAGAGCAACCAGAAGCCGTTCAAGAACTGCCCATGCATCCCGAAAAATGCACTGTTTGGTGTGGTTTGTACGCTGGTGGAATCATTGGACCGTATTTTTCAAAGATGCTGTTGGACGCAACGTTACGGTGAATGGCGATCGCTATCGTTCGATGCTAACAAACTTTTTGTTGCCAAAAATGGAAGAACTGAACTTGGTTGACATGTGGTTTCAACAAGATGGCGCTACATGCCACACAGCTCGCGATTCTATGGCCATTTTGAGGGAAAACTTCGGACAACAATTCATCTCAAGAAATGGACCCGTAAGTTGGCCACCAAGATCATGCGATTTAACGCCTTTAGACTATTTTTTGTGGGGCTACGTCAAGTCTAAAGTCTACAGAAATAAGCCAGCAACTATTCCAGCTTTGGAAGACAACATTTCCGAAGAAATTCGGGCTATTCCGGCCGAAATGCTCGAAAAAGTTGCCCAAAATTGGACTTTCCGAATGGACCACCTAAGACGCAGCCGCGGTCAACATTTAAATGAAATTATCTTCAAAAAGTAAATGTCATGAACCAATCTAACGTTTCAAATAAAGAACCGATGAGATTTTGCAAATTTTATGCGTTTTTTTTTTTAAAAAAGTTATCAAGCTCTTAAAAAATCACCCTATACTAATAACTCCGAGTAAAATCTGAGTGTTGACTAAATGCATCTGCCCACATACATATTTTGTAACAAAAAAGTACCCGGAAATTGTAAATAAAACGCAAAATATTGAATTATTCATCAATACTTATTTTGTCGCCTGAAAAGTAATCCCCACCAACCCCACTTATGCCAACGATTTTTCCAGTCCTCGGAACACTTTTCATAAGCACTTTTTGGGATGGCCTTCAGCTCTTTCAGCGAATTTTCTTTTATCTCTTTGATCGATTGAAAACGGGTTTCCCGGAGCGGTAATTTTAGTTTGGGAAACAAGAAAAAATCACTCTTAAACAAATCTGGTGAATAAGGCGGTTGGTCGATGGTATTCATTGGCTATCAATTCAGTCACAATCTTACTCTTTTTGAAAAAAAAAAATCAGCATTATCGGGACGTATCGAGCAAGAACTCGTTTCATCCCCAAAATATCCTCCAAAATCATTCGAATGCACTCGCTAAAGATATTTTACCATCTCTCTAACACTTGCTTGAGGATTTCGAAGCTCCATCCATATTCATATCAAGAGGGTGAAGATCGTCCAGAACGAGGTATGTCTTCAACGATCGCTCGACCGTCTTTGAAGGCATTGTACCATTCGTAGGCTTGCGTTTTTGATAAAACTGATTCCTTTTCCAGTATTCACAAGAATTTTGCACACGAAATTTGGTAAGAAATACAAAATTTAAAACAAGTTCTTTATTCGTTCCGAAATAGAAAACAAAAATAATGCAACACCAGCTGCTCCCCTTTAGTGACTTACTCTTCTTCTTGTTAGTGAAATTGAGTTTCCTGGATCACATTCCATATAAGTAAAAGTGATGAATGTAGGGTGTTCCCAGGACGGTTGATCAGTCCAGATTCGTCTTGGGCTTATTTAAGATCAAATTAATTTTCGATGGATTGGGTTGAAAGTAATTTTCTTGCTTTTAAAAGTTTCCCAAAAATTTAAGTATCTTCCTACAAATTCTAAACTAGAGATTGTGTAAACAATTGTTATAAGTTATAAGGGGTTTTCCAATAAGAGTGCTACAAAAACGATTAAGGTTATCTATGAAATTCTTTATTCCTGTCAAAGTGCATTTAATGCCATATTGTATGGAGTTCGATTTCATTTGCATGGTGAACTCAAAATCAAATAACAATGGCAATTCGCACGACCGAGACGGCCAATTGACTGAGCTCTTTCATCAGATAATACGTTCACCAAACTTGGTTTTTAAAAAATTGATTGTGACATTCGCTGTGTGGTTTGTGGCGCTGTCCTGTTGGAACCACATATTGTCCAAGTGGCGGTCTTAAGCATTACGGAACACCAAACCGTAATTTTTTCGGTATGCAATGGTGACTTATGGAGCACTTGTAGAATGCTGTCTGGCCAATGAAGCATATTTTGCTTATTGACGAAGCTATTCAGCCAGAAATGAGCTTCATCGCTCAAGATGATTTCTTGATAAGAATCCGGATCAATTTCAAGTTGTTGTCTGGCGACTTCAGTTCTTCCGTCAATTTGATTTTGTAAGGATGTAGGCCAAGATCTTTTCACAAAATTTGCCTCAACGACGTCACTGACTCGGAATTTTGGTAGTAAATTTTAATCATTTCAACTTGTGTTTGTTGTCCTTATCGGTCTACTTTTTTAGCGTTCCTTAAAATTCTAAACTACAAATCGAAAAGTCGCTTTTAGAGGCTAATTTCGAATAACAGAGAAAGCTCTTTTTTTACTTAGGAGTAAATTTTTCGGGAAAAGGTTAAATATAGCGCTATATCTGGCTATATACTTATATGATCTCAATTAACTAATACAAGACCCAAAGCGAGTTATAGGGAGCTCTATTGGGTGATACAAGTTGAAGTGAGACATATTTCTAGAAAGAAGCGATATTGAGTATACAACGAACAAAATTTTGTAACGGTGGCTCTGAGCTTCTTTACAAATTGGAGATCGATCTTCTCTTCAGCTATTAATCTACGGTTGATCGCATATATATGTAGGTACAAATAGTGACTCAAAAAAGTAGAAAAAGACTCTTGTCGAAAGTTCTTAATTTTATCGAAATTAATGTTAAATATTGTAGTCCACCATAAAGAAATTGAGCTACATTATCAGAGATCTAACTAAGCAGAGAAAGTAAGAAATAAAGGTTTCTACAACGCCCTCAGCCTTTTTTTTATACTAAAAACCTCAGACTATTGCAACCATACGAAGACATTACCAGAAAAACAGCTGTCATCGTTCACCTATTAATAAACGTTTGCTGAAAACTTTTTACTGCCAAAGAAGGAATTGGAGAAATTCATTCAAAAATTGTACCAATACAAATAAATATCAATACATGTGTATCTGTTTGTGCACATTTTCCCTAGCACACGCTAGGCTGGCAACTCGTTCATGCATTTGGCAGCTGAAATTTGGCACAATTCAGTCAAAAAATGCAGCAAATCAACAAATCGGTCGTTGGAAGTGAATTGAATTGACTGTATTTTACGCACACACCTGTACAACTGGCATGTGCCTGTGTGTGTGTATATGCACTCAGGACCATTGATAGCCGTTAGAGTGCCATTGATATGAATGCCACTCAGTCACTGCAGCGTACTCTATTTCAACCTCTTCTCCATTTCCGCTGCTCGATACGAGTGTGCTCGAATTCGAATTGCAGTCATTTGCCGTCCACATAAATTCCTGTTTGTTTGCTTGTGTATGTGTGCAGGTGACACTCGCGGTGGCGCTAGGCCTGCATGGATGCCTTTGCAAATATTGAATTTCAGTTTAGTTGGCAAGCACTTCCTTCCACAAACAGTTTACGTATTTTTTTCTTTGCGTGCCGCGCTTTCAAATCATATTCATATCAGTAGTTGTGGTGATATATGGTATTAGAGAGCGAGTATGCCAAAAGTCAGACTGAGTAGTTGCCAAATTCATGCAACATGTGGCTGGAATGGGAAATATTTTATTATCTCATTGAGATCAGTTTTTATATACCGCAAGTGTCTTTATATGAGACATCAGGCTCTATCGTTATTCTGGTTGGATGTTTATATTACACACCTGTTGAAATTTCCAAAGAATCAGGTTTTCATATTTCGATACTTTATAGTATATCTTTAAAAATATCACAATAAAATTTTTAATCAATAGATCTATTAATCACTCCGATCTCTATAAATTTTTTCTGCATTTTCTGAAAAAGCCCTCACTTTGTTTCAAAATCGTTTTTAATTATTATTTGCTTCCGACTAGTTATTTACCTCTAGTAAGAAAGGGCATATGTATTGTAGAGGCATTTGAGTGTTGTGTTATCATATAATTTATCTAAGGTTTCATTTACACATTCTATATTTTTGTGCCTTTGGGAATAGTGGTATTTGAAAATATATTTCTTAACTTATTTTAATTTCGAATGCAAAAAAGGTTAGCCTAGAGACATGAGTTTCGAGCGGTTTTTGGCAGTGATAAAAAGCATTGATATTGTTTAGGTTTTCTTTTCAAATTTCAAGACTTGATGTACTAAGTTTGCCACGAGTATTTGTAACTTCCATCTGTCAATCCTTATGTATGTATATACTATATATCGTGTATCGCCTAAAAATTACCATGTTAAATATAGGGTTATGTATACAGGGTATGTAATTCGTTTGGATGACGAGACGAGCTAAATTAAAAGTGACTGCCTGAGTAAAGATGACTTCGTAGATAGGCATATTCGAATTATTACCACGCCCACAAAGCGTCATTAAACGAAAATCTATAAAGAGCCATAACTAAGCTTTACAACACAATACAAGAGTGTTATTTGGTACAACGAATTGCATTAACAAGAGGAAACTGCGGTTGGAACATATTTTAAAAAATTGGCTGAGTGGGTCCTGAACTCAACTGATATCGACTAAACTTGGTACGTTATGTGTGTTACCTTGCCCTACCCTCCTACATACTACTGCGAAAATTGACAAAGTCGGACTACAACCACGCCCACTTCGCATATAACATAATATTAAATTTCTAAAATACCTTCACTTTTCAGTATACAAATCAAGAACCAATCAATGTATCCAAATAAAACCTTGCACGAATAGTGCTTTTGAGGTGTGCTACCTTATAACCAAAAATTGTTCAAATCGGGGGAAAATATGCAAACCTCCAGATATCGGATATATAACTTTTTCCATATATAATATTTTATTGAAATTTGGAAATAAATAATAAAAGTTCTAAAAATATAAAATGTTCTGTAACACCCGAACTTAGCCCTTTCTTACTGGTTTAGATATTGATCAGAAAATTTTCATATGGGCTTTTCTCTCCAAGAAGCTATATCTGCCGCATAAATGGAATCAAGTGCTTCTTAATTTGACTAGATATCTTCACGACACTTCGATTTTTCGAATTTTTCAGATCGGACTACTATAATTTATAGATGGCTGCCATTAGAAGTGCTAGATCTAAAGGTCTTCACGACGTTCATTAACTAGTAATTTACTAACTTACTATAATAATATAACTCTCACCACAATATTCCGTAGAACAGGATACTCGCGGTAGCACCTTGAGTAAGCACTTTCATTTGTGACTCGCACCATGATTTTAGCATTCTTCAATCTTCCGACTAGATTTTTAAATAAAAGGAGTTTTGATCATTTTAAATAATCTTGAAAATGTAGAACGGGTCTGCCACGTTCGACTCCGATACGATAGTTCTGTGAAAGTACTACATAAGAATTTTCCTAATTTCATGAAAAGAGCAGATAATACGAATAATTTATTATGTTCCTCGAAAAACTCATTATCCTTACAGCTCTTTATTTGTATTTGAAAAGTACAGCAAATTAATTTTAAAGACAATTTCACTGAGTTATGCGTCCTTGAAGTAGAGTAGAAAAAACGGGTGTGTCCTCTTCGACCTGGTTTCTAGCCTTCTGATCATCTGAAAAATTAATAATTATGGATCCTTGATATGTACAAATGTCGCTATCGCAAGAAGCTGCCAAACCGATTTATAATTTTTTGCTGCTTCTTGTTACAGACAGATACTTAACGAATATTCATGCCATATTTCAAATACATCAGCTTATTGGAACTGGAAATATTGCAACAACTTCATCAAAAAAACTAGTTTCATGAAGGATAAGTTTTAAAAGTTTAAGTTAAGGGGTTACTTGGGTTTACGGGCTTAAAAAATCGACTTTTTTATTGTATTAACTTATTAAATTCTACGACACCTCTAGAGTATTGTCCTAAATTATCAAGTTGATCCGAGTAATAGTTTCGCAGATAAAGTCTTGAGAATTTGTGCGCTCGAGACTAGCTAAGCTAAGAGCGCCGTCTTTAAACGCGTTTTTCCCTAAACTGTGTTTCTGAAGTCAGTTGGAAAGATTTCTCGAAGACTACTCAACTGATCTTCATGAAATTTTACACTGATTTTTGAGGTACAACTCTAAAAAACTTGAAAGAAGGATTTTTTTCGATTACAACTATTTGAAAAAAATGCCACGAAATTTTCACTAAAATTTTCATTCTTTTGTGAAAATGTCTGCCAAAAATCCAGTTTTTAGTTTTTATTCTTCGTCCAAGTTCTAATTGAGAGTTTAACTAAAACACGTATTTCTTCATATTAGTTGATCCTGTAAGGATTTATCCTGCCAACTCGAGTGTATCTTTTTCCGAGGGTCACCGGAAATGGCGTCGCAAGGGCTGAGCTTACAATATTTTTGTTTTCAAAAATTTCAGAATTTCCTTTTTAATAGTGTATGTAATAATAAAAAATAATTCTATTAAAATATTTAGTTTTTTATATGAGAAAAAAATTGTTTAAAAAAGGTAAAAAAATAGCCTGAGGAAATCCATGAAACCCTTAAGACTAAACTGACTACGTTTCCACCCTAAAACGGCTATATCTTTGAAAATACTTGAGTTTTGAAAAAGGCTTTTGAACAGATATTTTTTAGTACATATCTAAAATATCGAATTATGAAAAAAAAATTCAATTACTCCAAATTTCTGGATTAGTATGTCGCCTTTATTAAAATCACTACTGTTGGTCAAGGTAAGACTTTCGTTGTTTTGGATTATCTAAATGAGTCCAAGTTCCCAATTTTATTCAAATCTCTTCTTAAAGCATTATGCTTTGATGACTTTTAAGCCTTTTAAAAGTACATTAAAACTTAATCCGTGTTATTACATTCCATCGATAACTTAAGAGTCTGAACTGAAGAAAATCCATAAAATCCTGATAACTCTACTTTTACTGCCAACTATTTCAGTACGAATTTCAATTTAAATTCCAATTAAGCAGCTGTTAATCGTTTTCAATTTTATTTCGAACTTTTGGCAATACTATCAATAAGCAACTAAGTGCTGACAAATATTGAAATAATATTGCTTCTAACGTTTCATTTAGAACATTAACACAGGCACGCGTGCTTTGGTATACCATAAATAATTATTAATATTATATACTATTCCCTTTACATATACGTACAATATACATTTATATGTAGTATACGTACATGTATATGAAAGGAACAAGTAGTCAAATGGTATTTACATTTTGTCATATTTTCGCAAGCAAAGTTCTATTTGCGACCAAATAATTACAAACAAATACAACCTGTGGAGCAGCAGTTCGTATACCCAATTTCATTTACAAATAACCACACTCACCCATGTATAACATAACATTTACATTTCTCGGCATCGTTTATGATGTTAGAAGTTCGCCAGCCAAAATGTGTTCGGTAGTTAATTTAAGTCTCCATTTTGTATTGAAATTCATGGCTGCTACTAACAGACATACAAACATATGTGCATATATTTATTGTGCATATATTTTATTTGCCGTTTGTTTATACAATCTGTTGCATGCCACATACAAATTATTGAAATATGCTACACGCTTAATGCTCACCTCAAATAATTGGCGTTCTTCCTTTCCAACATTTATTCAAATTCGAATGGAATTGCCGTAAAATATTTATAAATGGTCATAACGATAATTTGTCGGTTGTGTGACTACAGATATGCAGACAGTTAACTAACTGTTCATGGTCACAATACCTACGCTTATAAGTACATATGTATTCGTATACATATATATATATATTTACCTTCACATGTGAATTAACAAATGAGTAAACTGAACCATTTAGCATATTTAATATAGTTGTTTAACCCTTATATGAAGAAACTTTTACAAACTGAAGTATATTTTTTAATTCAAGAAATCAAAATTCAATTTCAGATGCTAGAACCAAGAAGGAAGAAGGTTATTAAATATTCCATAGAACTCTAATAGTTTTGATCTACATATATTTATAATTTTTTGAAAGATCCTTTCGATTAAGTAATGTTAGAGAATTTACTCATCCCAAGTTTTTAATTTCATTTCAATAAAGAGGCTTTGGTTTAATATTATAATTCCCTTTTAGCTTTTAATATAGTACGAGAGCCAGATGAATGTCAAATATTTCTTCAAAAGTTTATATTCCGAAAGTTATCCCAAATTAACTCGTTTACTGGGTCTTATCGCTAATCCAATATGAAGCAACTTTCTACAAATTGTGATCAAAAACTAGGACTTTTCGTACGTACATTTTGACTACCTTTCTTGTAATTTGTGGATATCATGTAAATGTTCGTCTGTTAAAGATATCCAATTCTCGACTACTGTATAAGAATCGTAGTGCTGCTCAGCCAATGCTAGTCTCTTCGATGGAAACAAATGGTAATTTGAAGGTGTCAAGTCTTGCGACTACGGTCAAGTACTTTGATTGTACCCTGAACTGATTTTGGTTTGTGTATAGGTGCACTGCCGTGTGACGACCGTGTTTTCTGGCGCACTCTGATCGTTTTCGATCAATGCATGGCTTAAATTGATCATTTTTTGTTTGTAGCAAATAATATTAACAATTTCACCAGGTCTTAGAAGCTCATGATATACTACACCCTTCTGATCCCACCAAACTCAGAGTATTGCCCTCTTACCGAATATATCTGTTTTTGCAGTCGATATTGATGGTTGCCCCGGATTAATTCATTTCTTTCTTTAATTAAGGATTCGACGCAAAACTGATTTTTTTTCGTGTCTTTGCAGCAAAATTTCACAAGTGATTTCGGATTTTCATTGTCTCTAATTCAATTCATATGATACCCATTTTTCACACTTTTGGATCTTTTCACTGACTCTCATTTGTTTTTAATTCAAAGTATTATCTTCGTACAATACTGCTTGTAGTTCGGCGTAAAGGTAAACTTTTTTGGTGGCCTTCCATGTTCTTCGTTTCTCACATCAAAGCCATTATCTGAGAACCGTTGAAACCGTCTTTTGCATGTTGGTTCTGATAGAGAACGATCGCCATATGAATTATTGATATTATTGAATATGATTGACTTTTCAGATACTATAGGCTACCAATGGTTAAGTGTTTTTTCTTATGTACTCACTACTTTTCCTCAAGCTTACATAATTTATTTTCATTTCAATACTATTTTTAATCAAAAAATTTTAAAATAGTAGTAAAAAATTCCCTAGGTCGTGGAAAAGCCAACTGAAAAAGTCTGCTCCTCATAAGTTGCCTACTTTCTGTATAAAGTGACCAGAGTAAATCAGCGGAAGATCCAAACTGAATCGTCTGCCAATTAACTTCAGAATAATAACTAATTTTCAGTAAATAAATCTACATATAATTGTAAGGGTTAATTTTCCACAGTCGTAATGTAAATATATTTATTACAATTCGATAATTAGGCACTATACACAGTTATGTGCGAATATTTGTCTCTGCCATGTTTCTGCCACTCTTGAAATGTTTGAAATAATTTTTGTTGTTAAACATCATCAAAATGTCACCGGAATTAATTGTTTATATGTATGTGTAATACAAGACTAGAGACTATTAAATCGTTTGTAGAGTTATTAAGCACTTTGTAAAAAACTTATTATTAGACTAGAGTTACTGTAAAAAAATTTGATAATTTTTTTTTTCTATAGTTTTAATAACAACTATAAATAAATAAGGGTCTTTCCATCCAAAATTTGCATTCAACCCAATTTTTTGTGCGAAAAATTTTTTTGGTGTTTTTTGAGACAAAATATTGGACTTTTTTTAATAACCAAATATTTTATTTTATTTGATACTCACTGTATTCAAAATGGCACATCTGTTGCTAATTGAGGCCGAAAGACAACAGGACTACCTATCTGTACTCAGCTCTTTTATTGAAAAATGTATATAAGACTTTTCATTTATAATTTACGAGTTTTGAAATGGACTGTACAAGACTGTGACTTTGAAAAATTTTTGAACTTTGAACCGGTCAATTTATACGGTCCTGACTGGAAAGCCTAATATGTATTTTTCTGAAAAAAAAAACGTTACGATATAGAAGGTGAATTAAGTGCGACAGCTAATTAGAAAATGTTTTTTAAAGTGTTACAATTCCTTCTGGTGCTAATTTTTATTAATACTATTATTGATTTCTGGTACGGGTGTGTTTCAAAGTTGTGGTTTAAAATATATTAAAAAGTATTATTCAAGTTTTTTAATGAGTAAAAGCTG
Source organism: Bactrocera zonata (assembly GCA_037783105.1). NCBI lineage: Eukaryota > Metazoa > Arthropoda > Insecta > Diptera > Tephritidae > Bactrocera > Bactrocera zonata. The sequence goes on along the minus strand of JBAWJQ010003722.1, from coordinate 75,784 downwards.
CAACTGTACACCCGCCCTACGTAGTTACATTTTTGACCTCCGTTAGTCTGAAAAGACGTAAAAACAAATTTCGAATCAGGTCAAATGCTCAAAAGAAATTGTTTTGAATGTCACTACGCAAATACAGAATTTTAAAACTATTTTCAATATTGCACGGAAAGAAAAAACCCGAAACTGAAATATACCGCAGAACTACTACTGTCTTTCGAGGAGACCCAAAAAATAAAAAAGAGTTCCACTGACATTCTACGTGAAATTCAAGATGAATATAATGTCCAAATATCCAAGAGAACATTTGCCCAGCGTTTGGTCGATTCTGGACTTCACGGCAGGGCAGCGCGCATCAACCCACTTCTGACTAAAATTCGTAAAAACGACCCGTGGACTTTGCCAACTCTTATTGGTCTAAGACAACAAATCAACGGAGGTACGTCGTTTGGAACGATGCAACAAAAATTAATCGCTTCGAGGTCCTGATGGTCGAAGGTATGTTCGCCGTCCAATAATTCAAGAATTTGATCCTCGCTAGGTTCCACGCGTAGTTGAGTATGGTGGAGGATCAGTCATAGTGTGGGGATGTTTTATCTGGAATGGAATAAAATTGTCGGAATTTCAAATAAGGAGAAATACGTCAACATCCTAAAAAATGTCATTCTGCCATGGACTAAGGACAATTTGCCTGTTATGTGGGTTATAGTCAAATACTTTTGCTCGTGTTTCAAGTACTTTTTCAAAATTGAAAATTCTTAACTTAAAAGTATTTCACATTGAGTAGGAATAAAAAAATGCAAGTCCAATATTAAAATATATATAAAATTTGGATAGCACGACCCACACTGGTGCATACATATGCATAATTGATAGTTATGTTAAGTTTTAATAATTTTGAGTGCTTGGACGCTTCGACTAGCTAATGAATTTTAATGAAAGACTTCGCTATGGCTTAAAAAACACAAAGGTTTGGTTTTGCCTGAGCATTAAATAAGTCAAGGAACAATTAGTCTTAGAGTAAAAAACAAGGTTTGTTAGTATTATGAACTCCACTCTAATAAGGTTGAAATAGGTTATCTAATGTTATTAGATTTTTCGCGAAGGACTTATTTCAAAATTAGTTTCAAGAGTATTTTCAATGCGCGAATCTAAGCCTTTGGTCATATTGCATTCACCTATCCCTTTACACGTGGTACTGTCAATTAAATACGTTAAATTATTTCCATTAACTTAATGCAAATTCAACAAAGTATTTGTACGCTCAATTAACAACACAAATTTCTGCATAGCGGCACAAAAAATTAAACAGTTAGCTGAAAAATTATAGAATCTTTTTAAGAGCAAACAAAAAGCGTTGCAATACAAAAAATTTCCAAAGTTTTCCAAATCTTACTTTTGCTGCGCCTTGGCAAATGTAACTTCATTAGTACTTGTAAAAAAGCGCAACAACAATAAACACTCGCAATTTTAATGCCGTAGCTATTACAGTTCTCAGTCGTCGCTTTTCCACTTCATCATTATTTACGGCATTTTCAGTCCGATAAGTTTTGTAATAACTCATTGGCTTCTCTACTTGCTGTGCCTTTCCCTTTCCAGCGACTGTAGAAGTAGAGAAGTATTTTGCTGGGCCGACAAGACTCAATTGTCTAACAGTATTTTAACTTTCCGCATCCCGCTCAGTCCAACCTACCGATTTACCGCGCCCGCACTCATTTGTTGTCAGTCTCGGCGTCCAGTTGTTTGAGTCAGGAAATTTGAGCACTTTTCGTTGCTCCTGTCAAAATATGAAACTCTGCTATAAGTTGCAAGCAACTTCCTACCCCCGCTATGTGCAACGTTTACTTTCAGTGCTGCCTTTGGCTCTTCGCTGTCATCTTCGTCGATTTTCGCTTATTGTTCATAATTTTTGTTGCTGTTGTTGTTGTGTTGTATCGCTGTATGCCACTGGCGTGTTTTGTTGTTGTTGTTATTATTATTATTTTCATTCTTGAGTTATTTTGCCGTTCGGCATGGCTGCACAATAGACAATGTGGCGCCAATGCACGTTGCAACATTTCTCAAATTGTTGTTGTAATCGTTGTCGAATGTTGCTGTTTTGTTTGCAGCATGCTGCTGCTGTCAATGTTGTTGTCATATGCTATTGTTGTGCAATTTTTCTGCTAAACTTAGCAAGCGCTGGCAAAACAGATTGTCTTCCTCGAGCTGGTACGTTGGGGCGTATGATGAACCCGACACACAAACCCGGCGCTGCCGGTGGCATGCCGTTGCTCTTCCTGCCCGCTGCCGTAGGAGCTCTCTTCCGCACGTTTTATCGAAAGTTGTCGGCAACATTTGCTGCTCAATTCCTGCTGCTGCCACACTGTGCTTCTTCTTTAGCTGCTGACAGTGTAAATTTCTTGTGAAAATTTCTAGTGAAACTTTTGCTTGCTGCAATTTGCCAATTTTGCTGTATTGTTAGCATTTTACCGCCATTTGCCGTTATCTTCTTACCTACACTTATTCTCCTTGGCTTTTTGTGCCATTTCGTTGGTGTGCTTCGCAAAGTTCAAAGTTTTTAGCGCTCGCTTCCTCTTGGGCTATTCTATGCAATTTTTGCTGTTGCCTACCACTAGGCACAAATGTTTGTCATGATTTGTAAGAACTGCGAGGCAAGTAGTTATACCCACATCCCTTGCTCGCCGCGCATAATGCACGCTGCAAATTAGTTAATAAATCAGCGATAAGACAATTAACCCACAAAAGTTTTTAGCAAGCTGAGGTAAAAAGTGGCATGCTTGCGTTACTTTGCTATAAATTTTGATTGAACAAAAAAAATCCGCCTCAATTAGCAGTAACAGAAATTCGTTAATTTATTATAATTTTTTAATTTGTAATGAATATAAGGTTTGAGTAGGCATTTTTCAAAGTTTAGTTACTTTGCTCTATCATTCGCCGGTTTAGCCTATAACTATGTTTACCGGAGTAGTGGAATTCATAAAAATTTCAAACTTTTATGCTGACATACCAATTGTTTAAATGTTGGGGCAAGCTGCTGATCGTTTCTCTTAAATAAACAAGTGGAGTTTGAAATTTTTGCCGAAGAAAAACTACAAATCCGAACAACCTCGAAATTTTCATATTAAACTTTTGTAAAGTCATTAAGAGAGAGGACCACAACTGAATATACAGTGAGGATTATAAAGAATAAAACAAGTCTAGAAAGAAATAATAGCTGTTTTAATTTTTTTGCGAAATTCCTATGGTTTTGAATGGGCTGAATCCAAAAATTACTTTTGTTTTGTCACTATTTCTGACAATATGGATTTGTATGTTAAACAACTTATCTTGAAATGAAAGAAATAAATCCTAAAAAAAAAATGCTTATTTATAGTTGAATAGTTCTTCTTCAGGTATATTTTCACTTGCAGGAAGCATCAGGAAAGTCGCTCTGAAGCGTTATGCAAGTGTATGCTCCATCTTCTCAGGTTTACTTCCCTTATCCTTAGTATCTTGATGAAATCGTTGACTTTGCTCTTCACTAACATTACCTCAATCTTTTGGAAAGAAGTCTTGACGAGAATGACGAAAATACAGTTTGGGGTCCTTAGGCAATCTAAAGTTTGAAAGGCTTTTAACATTCCTTTGACGAATTGTTTGCAGTTGGGATCTTTGTTATTTCATGAACCAATTTCAGTGACTTCCGAAAAGGTTGTCCACCCTTATTTTGAAGTCCCGTCATGGTTTTGATCAACTGTGGACCATGTTTAAGCCGTCGAATATCAGGTTTAACGAAAACGACTACCTGCAACTTTGCCTCCAAGAGACCTATAAACTTTTTTAATAAATATTTGAAGCAATTTATATCTCTTTTAAGTGATTGTAGAAATTTCTTCATAAATCTCAGCTTTATGTAAAGAGGTGTTAGAAGCACTTTATGAGGTTTCATGCTCGACGTTATTTTCACCAACTTTTAGACTTTTTTTGAGACCAATACGTTTTATCCAGTGATTTGCTCAGCCGTTGCTAATCCATCAACACATATAGCAAGGAATTTGGGTAAACCCAGCTTGTTGTCAGAGAAACATGATCAAAGGTCGCACGTGAACTGGTATATGTAGTCCTTTGTGAAGCCATAGAAAAGAAGAACTCCTGTGTTCGGACTTAAATATTAGCAAAACGCTTAGAAGCCAATAAAAATTTGAATAGGCGTTTAATTTTAACTCCCGCCAACGAACCAGTCAAAAGGAAGTATCGAGTTGTTTTCCCCTCATCTTCTTTCATAGAGCTTCTGCAAATGGCATCTGTTAAGATACTTAACCTTACAGCGTGGACGCCAATAGGGCAGTGGCCTGTTAAGAGCCCTACAACTAGGGAGAGTAAAGAGATCACTAGATATCCTGCGATAACCGCTATGGACCGGCACCCATACCAGTCTTATCACAAAGTCACTCCATGCTATTCTCGACCTGAATGCACTGTGAATGAGTACAAGGCAAGTATCGCCGCTCTGCTATCTGGGTGATTCAACACTTTTCTAAAGGAGACTGCACCCATGCTGCAACTTTGGTTTTGAAGACACTGCAGTAGTCAGAACGTCTGAAGCTTGAGTTGATATAGACCTCCTGACAGTAAGTAAAATGGTGTTAAGTGCTATGGTTGGAGTGAACCTTAGTGCACCACACTTGCTGATGAGCACCACACGCTGAATGCTCTCGAGTTTCGTGTGGTCTTTTTTAGAGCCCTCCATCACATACAAACTCCATAGAACAGAATGGGATTGATTATGGTATCATTGAGCCAGAGGACAATCTGGTATAATTTTGAGAAAATAAAATGTGGGAAATCACTGCCTATAAAGTTTGAAGTCGAAGACTGATTAAATGTGTGATGACAGATCTGTGCCTAAGAGTTATGGGTGAGCGTTGAACTCACCTTCAGAAATGAATCCCAAACACTGTCCTAATTCATTGCAGCGAAATGTGCCCAGCCGATGTTCGCCCCTCCTCTGCCCCAAGCCAACTGTTTGACTTCCTCTTCTCTTAGGTTGCTCTTGCCCTTCATTGTTTGGTTCTTTTTTCGTGTTAATGTTCACAGAGCTTTTTTGATTCGATTCCACTTAATCTTTTCGTTAGTCTCTATTTTAAGTTTTGACTTCAGGGATCTCTACGCCTTGGTACCATTACCAACGCCTATTGCATTCTACAATTCAACTCCTTCTGGGGTTGCATATAAAGAAGTACATCATAAGAAGATGAATTGGGAAAATATACCAGCTTGTTGACGCTTGTCTGCAGTGTTATTACTCACATTATTACAAAATATTTCGATATTGTACAATACAATTTTAAAACAAAAAATTTAATACAAGGACAGATCTTTTTATACGCTTCTACTTTAGTCGAAAGGTCAGCTTCGTGTATTTTATTCGTTAGCATGAGTCTTTATTAAGTCTAATTGTACATTTAACTATATACTCATCATACTCTATGCGAAACCAAGAGAGGTGGTTTTTTTTTTCAAATATGAATTTCATTCTATTGTCAATTTAGTGATGCCACCTGACATAAATTTTCTCTATAAAGACATCCACTGCAACCAAACTTGTGTCTCTCTACTGCTACAAGTTGAAAAATAAAATGAAAAGTCGTTTAATTTGTATTCTTAATTTCACCACAAATCGTCCGGAAATAGACATTAAAAGTAATTGAACTTATGTACTTCTTCAGATGTCACCCATATTTGCCTTAGTCTCCTGCCACAAATTTCATTGATTTGATTTGTTATTTGTTTACCATGTTTTTTTTAACGGCATTTCTATATATGTGACGAAATCTAGGTCTACAAATGTTCCACAGGCACTGTCGGCTATGCCTCACAATTTAGAAATTTTTGTGAACAATGCCAAACACCAGCACCACACAGCATTGTATTAGCAACAACAATGCACGAGACAGCAATGCGTCACGTTTTATTGCGGAAGCTACGAAGCAATAAAAATAAATATAAATTCAGCACAAACAAAAAAAAAACCAAATCCGCACTAAACTTTAGCATATTGAAAAACTTTTTCGCGCTTTGCTGGAATCTGCCCCGGGTCCCTTTTTTCTCAACTTTTTATTTGTCACTCAGCCGCTAAATCGATAACATTGAAGTCAAAATGAACACAACAAAAACAAAAAAGTAAAAATTATCTACAGTCTGTCAAATTCATATGTTTTGTAGACAGCAGCCGCGACAGCGAAATCTCAATTAAATGCTTTGCAACAATTCGTCGCTTGGAGGTAGTAAAAGCTAATGGCTCTCTCATGCTCCGTCATGCGGCATAAATATTATATGTAGAACATATTTGTTGTATTTTTTTCATAGTATATGTTTGTTCATGTAGGTGTGTACGTAGGTTTGTTTGTTATGTTTTACACTACAGTGGTTGTTTTTTGAGAAATTTTTAAAAAGAAATAATATTTTTTAAATAAAAAAAATATTCAAAATAGTTTTTTTGATAATTCCTTATAAGGGCCATCATCTCTGTTTGTCTTACTGAATTCCTCAGATTGAAATACTATCAAATTTCAAGTTTAATAATGTAATAATCCAATGCAAAAGTAAAGAGACTCTAGTTGTGTTATTATTCTTTAAGACTTTTGACTTACTTTTCTTGTTTTGGTAAAAAATTTGAACCATATTACTAGGAAGTGACAACGAAATATTACTTTTCTTCTAGTAACTCGTTTTTATGATCATCGATAGCTTGGCTTTCCTCAAATGAAGCTTAAAATCTCACTATTCAACACTATATGGTATGACACAATGTGATTCGTAGCACGACTATTGACTAAATACTAAGATAATTTTTCGACTACCCAATACACATGTATATATGTATTTATATAGAAGTATAGTATATTACTAATCAGAATTCAAATAGCCTGTTATACATGCATAATATGTTTTACTTTCTACCAGCAAGATGGCTAAAATTATATTTGATTGACCATTACTCACTCTAAGACTCCAAACATAATATTTTTAGTTAAATATTTAGCATTTTTTTCTTTTCAAATTTATTGATAATGCATTAATTAATTAATTAATTTTATGTACTTAGTTGGTTTATCATAAATGATTTCTCTTATTTGGAAAATACTCCTTCAGCCATGCAACAGTTTCGCAAAAATGTTTTCAATTAACTTGGGCTTCTAAGGCTTTGGTGATAGTAATGGATGGTTTCAATGGTCTAATGGCTTGAAATCTTATACAAATTGTTTTCGGAATTTCGATCTGTTACGACACCTGAACAAAAGTACATGAACTCCTCTAAAATGCAACTACTGAACATAAGTCAAAAGTATACATATATCTCCAATTTTGACGGCCAAAACTCAACAACCAACCAATTCGCAATTGTCCAATGAACTCAATAGTATGAAATGTGTGTTAGTGGCTGAGAAAATATAGATTTCTCCACGCTTATGAGCAGACTACACTGCTTTGACATGTTGATGTTGTTGTTCTTTTAACGGTTTTTCAATCCCCGTTAGGATGGTAAGGGTTATCTGCGTTGTCGTCGACTCCATCTAACGGGAGGCCAAGGAAACGTGCTGTTTCGACGGGAACGCCATTCGCGGGAAGGGAATCGGTGAAGGTGTTGACGGCTCCACTGTGAATGGCAGTCAGTACCTGTCAAAAGTTAGTTGCGTCCGAAGTCCGGTCGGCGTACTGTACGATGTCGTCGTCTTCTGCTCCAGACAGGTGTCTGCAAGGGTGATTTCTACGAAAACATCCTAGAAGGAACTGCTTAGAAAGGAGTTCATTATACTCCTTTACTGAGAGCATAAGCGTCTCACGACAGGTGTTCGATGGGAGACAGCAAGATCTCGTCATGCTCCGGAGTGCAGTATTCTGGCAGGTCTGGGGTTTCTTCATCTGCGTACCACTGCATCCATGCTTTGACATCTAACTGACTTGTCATCCTAATGAGAGTAGACTTCGACAGATAAGCATTTGTTCGAAATAAATACATTTACACGATATTTGTTACCAGGCTCCCTCCACTATTTTATAACTTAAGCCACCCTCTATTTTAATTACTTTTTTATTTCTCTTAACTCATATGAGGAGTCAGCGTTCCCATTTGGGATGCGCCTTTTACCATTACTTAAACTTGTTCGCCAGACAAGGCGATCGATGCTGAAGGAATACTGCATTCAAAAGAATTGTTGCTCTTAGTAAGGGGAATGTGGAAAAATCTAAACTTTTCACATTTGGATATTTTAGCTATTCGAAAACAACTCCCTAAAACATATTTTTTCAAAATTCAAAATTTATTCATAGTTACAGCGGTTACAATGCTTTGGAAACTAATAACTAAGTACCTTTTCCGATGCGAACGTCACGGTAATTTGTTGATTTACTTGAAATTTGGCTTTTCTAACCAAAAAATTAGAGAAAGTTTAAAAATTTGTGAAAAATTAACCTTTTTTTGGAGTAGGCGTAACTTTTGACAAAAAAGCTAAGCTTTGTTAGTAGATATGATAATGACATTTGTATCAATTCTTTTCGAATGAACACTAGAGTGGAAAACGTGGCAGCGAAGGCATGATTATACCCTGAACAAGGTATATTAAGCTGCCACAATTTTTTAATACCCAGGAGGAAACGTCTGAGACCCTATAAAATATATACCTATACTATATATGGTCAACATGATAAGCTGCGTGGATTTAGCCATCTCCGTCTGTATATATGTGAACTAATCTCTCAGTTTTCTCTCCAAGAAGCTGTTTTTTGTCGGAACTATCGATATTGAACCACTGTAGTTTGTATGTAGCTATCACACAAGCTGAATGGTCGGAATCAAATGCTTGTATAGAAAGCACTTTTATTTAATGAGATATCTTCAAGAAATTTGGCATGTTTTATTACCTAAGGCAATGGTGCAATCTTGGCAAAATTTATTTAGATCGAATTGCTAAAACATATACCTGCCATACAAACTGTATAATCGGCTTTAAGCGCTTGTATAGAAAAATTTTTATTTGAGAAGATATATTGAAGAGATTTCGCATAGGTTATTACTTAAGGCAATAGGGTAATCTTCGGCGAAGTTTTTCCGATTGTGTCACTATACCATATAGCTGCCACACAAACTGACTTATCATTCGTGCTTGAGAAGTGCATTATAACATCGATGATTTTGTGTTTGAAAATATCATCTACTCGAACTCTTCGCACTTTTTATTATTAATATTTTTATTATTAATTATTTACACAATTTACTTAAAATGCACCACTGTGCAAATTTGACGCATGCCATATCTATTTATACAAACGCTTGTAATTACAACGGCAATGCCCTTTAACGATAGGCATTCACGGCAACACATCGCAATACACCCTCAATACCTTCAGCACCCTCTACAGCACTATGCCTGTTTCAGCGTTGTTGGGCCTACAAGGCAGCAAACTAAATATGTTCATAGGCTTTAAAATTATTTTTGTTTTTTTTTTTTGTTTGCAGTTTTTTGCATTGCACTCTGCCATGTTGCATATTCATTTTGCATTCTGCCTGAGGTGTTGTGCGTTTTCAATTTTTCCTCTCACTTTTTTGTTGCCTGCTGTTTGCGGCATATATTCCGTTTGTTGTGCCACCAGCCAGTGTTTGTTTGCGTACATTTGTGGCATGCAGCAGCAGCAGCAATCGCACCTTAACTCATTTGTCAGTTGTTGTCTGTTGATTGCATATACAGAGGCATGAATATATATGTAAGAGTATATTTATATAAACGCTCATACAACCGCATGCCAATAGCGTTGCACTTGTATTTGTTTATCTGCTTTATCTTCCTTTTTTCCCCAACTGTGCATTTTTTGTTTTTGCTTTCGCAGGCTGCAACACAGGTGCAACGAGGTTGACTGCGCTCGGCATGTTTGCTGCGGCCGGCTTTTGTAGCGTTTTTAATTTTCCTGTTTTATTTCCGGTTTTACGATTCACAACTCAACTTGATTGCAAAGCGCCACGGTAGCCATTGCTGTTCTTCTTTAATTTCTATCCTCCGCCGTCACAGCCCGCACTTGCTCAGTCTATTGGCCATCACATATACATATAAATGTAGTATATGTTGGCTGTATTTCCATATCATAGCCGCTGAGGCAAGCGAATATAGAAAGAAGTTCATCGGTTTTTTGTGTTGCTGTTGTTTTGCTACTCTTCTTCTGGCTTTGTTCCACTTTATACATTCTAATAAACGTTTTTAATTTCTCCACACAAATTGTTTAAATGTTTTCTTTTTTTCCGCCACATTCAACATACACACAAAGCAGACAAACGGCAAATGCTGCAGGTTAACCTCAAAAGTGCCCTCAACTGAGATATGCAATAAACAGCAAACAAAAAGAGGAGCGTAAAGCATACAACAAAAATGTATATAAAATTTGTCAGCAGACTTTAAATACCTGCCAATATTAGCCGAAGTTGTTTGTGGTTAAATATGCTGCCACGTCTTTGTTTGCTTACCTTTTTAAACATCGTATTTGCTGTTGTTGTTGTTGTTTTTCCTCTGTAAACGTCCTATCTTATTTGTTCGTATGTCTCGTCTCTTCTGTACCACAAAAATATGCAGCCAGCCGCTCCAGAAGTTATCTCTTTTAACGTTTCCCAAGCATAGCAGTTTGACCAGCAGGGAAAACCATGCGGTGACTCACCCCAGGCAGTTTAAAGATTTTCTTGTTGTTGTATGAATTTTTACATACTTCATCATATCTTTAAGAAATATTTGCATTAAAAGGTCAGTGGCACCTTTGAATAGCTTTACTCTTGCTTTAGTTTATGGCTCAGCATAGGTGGATAACCGTTACAATCATGTCTTTATTCATGTGCTTTTATTAAAGATTATTTTTATTGGAAATAAAGAGGATTAGTAAATTATCTTCTACTATACATTTTTACCATGCTTTGCATTCGACTAGAAGGTATTTTACAGTCTGTACTTCTTCTAACTTTTGATAGCTTTTACAATAGTATTCACAGTCTACTGCCATTAGTTGTCCTAGTTGTCATTCCTTTTGAAGTTTAATAGTCAGCCGATATTCCATTCCATTGCACGTTTGTTAGCTTGTTGAAAAAGTCGGGGATTATTTCCACCGAAACACAGCCATACCTATAATATGTTTGCTGATTTGCAACAAGTAGATAAAAGCATATAAACTACCTCTTGTCCGGCGTCTAGTAGAAAGATGCTGTCTGCTATGACTAGTTCATCTGCTTCAAAGTTATCGGGAATATCACTATGATATAGAACCCATGGCAGGTTTATCGGGAAAGGAGATGTTAGATCCTCTAAGATATCAAAAGATTCCGCTGAAATCCTGAGGGACTATAGTGGTTTCAAAGTAGCTTGACTATTTGCATATATAAATATATTTCTTGTTGTAAAGCCCCTCTTTGACAGAATATGAAAGCTTTCTTTAATTGCTGCGATCTCCGCTTGAAAGACACAGCAGTGGTATAGTAGACGAAAGGGGATTGTGATATCATATTTTCCTAAGATTAGACCACTTCCTAATCGACTATCTAGCTTGGATAAATCCGTATAGAAGTTTAACCCTGCGTCTTTGTCTGTCTCGCCTATTTTTCCACTCTTTTCTGGAAGGTGAGGCAATATTGGAAAAGTAAAATCAAATATTAGAGCTGATGCCACTAAAATTTAATATAGAAGTGTAAGCCGAGTAACTACAGAAATGAGAATATAATATATAGTACTTCTTTACCAAGCATACCCAACCAGTACTGAAACAAGGAGATACGACATAGTTCAATATACATACTTCATAATGGATGCTACAAATTTTGCTATCAAAATAATGGCATTTTTAATAATGTTCCCCAAAAAGTTTTGAGTTTCTTGTTAGAATGCATTCACACACGAAGACTTTTGTTGCCTAAATTTATAGTTTGTAGGTGAGGTGGCGACTAAGAAAGATGAAGAACATCGACTCCCTTCCCTGATCCGCAATAAATATGTTGAAATGTGAATTTTATTAACTTATGCTTATTACTTAAAAACGTAGTCAGCAGTGTAGTATTCGATTAAAATGAGATGACGTAGATGTAAAAAATTATTGATTTAACTTATCTTCAGATTTCAAATATTTCACCATGACTTCTCAGAAACTAAATTCTTATACGGAATACTTACTTTTAAATGCCTGAGTATCAATAAGTCATTTTCTGACACAACGACAGATTTTGATTTTTCTTCACGGAATTTTCGGAATGAGATATAAATATTTAGCTAACTCTCGAGAAGTTTTGACGAGGTTCTTTTGGGAAAATATATGTTTTTTTTCTTTAACACTAACGTTTGAATAGGTCGTCATCAAACGCGGGGTCTTCCTTCCGAGGCTGTGTTGATCTTTTCATTGCGGGTGGCTTTTCCGTGGCGGGTCCCAAGCCCAGCACACAACCCTGGGGAGGGATGTTTCGCCTTCTCACTTTAGCTCGGCTTCAAACGGATTTTTTTCTTGCTAAACAAAGGAAACTTGGTCTAAGACTGGAAGTCGTGAGCTACTTGAGCCATATATAAAATAATCGTTTTAAACCATTCCCTGGTAAATGGCGCTAGGAGAACTTCTTCACTAGCGTGAACTTCTACTCATCGCTTCATCCTCCATCCAAGAAGAAAAAACATTTTCATTCAGTTATCTTACCTTTAGCTTTATTTCTATATTCTATTTTATTTATATTTTGGAAAAAATCAACTCATATTTATGAAATAAGTCCCACAGCTCAAAGTGAGACAACCAACACAGATACCTTGGATTAATAAGATTTCATGGAATAAAAAATCCAGTGCGTTCGAAAAATAACATTTTCGTTTTCCAAATAGGTAGTTTGTAGGTAGCGTTTATTGGGAAAAATTTTGTACATAATTAAAAAAAATACATTGTTTTGTTATAGCGGAAGTTTAGTCAAAATTTTTTCAATCTGACGCGTTGTTTATTACATATAGCCTGACATCTTACATGGCCATTTGCAACTAAATTTCCTTAGTAAGCAACCTCCAGGTATATTAAGGTAGCCGAATGAAATCTTCCATTGACATTAAATGTTTTCTTGTCATTTTGGCTTCCATCAAAGCTCACAACGCTCTATATTGGGTTAGCGTCATAGTCTTCTTGCTGCTTCCAATCAAGTTTATTTTTCCATATATCATTTTAGCCGATTTCAGTAAACCTTTTTATACATTTATAATATTCTAGTGGTGTTTCAGGTTTTCTGTAAAGGAATTCGAAACACCAAATTCATGACCGATAATCACCAATAGACACGAGCCTCTTAGAGGAGCTACTTTTGGACACAATTTTGAGCGGTTTTAACCCTCTTTTTCTCGCTTTTCCACCGCGAACTAACAAATAACAAAGGGCATAAATAATATCCTATTTCAAATATTAATTGTGTATTAACGAAACACTAAATACACGATTTTAAAAGCACTTAACCTAACTCCACAATAATTGATATTTTTTTTTTGGTAATCAGTGAAGTTGGTAATGTCAACCAATAACTGCCTTTAAACACGTGTTTATGTTTCGAAATAAATACAAACAGTAAATATCACTTCGACCACTGAACGCACGTACGAGCGAATCTATCAACTCGCATTAAAAATAAACCACTGAAATCAAAATAGAAATTAGCACGAAAAACCGCGACGAATGATTATAATTGCAAATAATTGTGTGGTCAATGGAATCGTTGAACTGATTTTATTGCTTTATTTTGGTTGGTGTGTACTCGCGTACGCGCAAATGATGTGGCAAAGGTTAATGGCAGTGATTGCTAAATTATCCCAACGAAATGCAATATGCATATGTGCGTAATAATATAAAGGGTGTCGTTTTTACGTTTGTGCAATTTCAATTTCAAATAAAAGATGAGAAATACATAATATCCCCACTTTTCGCTGTATAATATTATTACCACCGCTTTATGTTGCAGTTTCGCAGGAGTGGGTTTAACAAGATGTAGGAAACTGAATAATTTCTCTTAATCTACCTGTTGCATCATTATTATTATCTTTTCACAGTTTCAAAAGAGTTGAGTTCAATATTGAACTTGACATACAAAATACTTATAACAAAGACGCATAGGGTTTTAGAAAATATAGAGTGTAAAAATGACACAGAAAAATTGTATCCTTACTCCAATATCTGGTGGCTTATGAACTTTGATGGATTGGTAACAGAGCTTCCCACGACAGGCAAGGGTTTAATGATTTCATACGGATTCAGATATTTTGTATTTACCATTGATCCATTAATAGAGTGTAGAGTAGGGTGCTTCAACTCTGTTAGTGATTGACAAACCAAAAATCCTCCCTCAAGCCAGGCGCTGTAGCTTAGCTCTAAGGGGTCGCTATTTTTTTTTAGGTTCCCATTCATTTAATATAGGATTTTCATTTTTTCATTCAAACTAAAATTTCGTCAATTAATTTTCGTTTCTCAAAAATAACCATCACATATTCAGAAATTTTATTTTTCAAACTTTAAAAATTCTGCGACAAATTTTGATTATCTCAATTAAATTATTAAACATAGTGATTTGAAATTTGGAATTTTTCAATAAAAATTAAAAAAGTTTCTGAGAATAATATTATAATTTATAAAACAAAAATATGTAAACGTCGTTATTGCCTTAGACAATAATCTATGTTAAATTTCGTGAAGATATGTCGTCAAATTATAAAGACTTCATTCAAGGATTTGATTTTGATCGATCAGTTTGTGTAGATTTTTAAATTTATATTTCAAAAATTTAGTGACTAGTTCGTGTATATACAGACGTACGGGTTGACAGACGGATCGATAAATGGACATGACTAAATTTTATAGGGTCGCCGACTGTTCGGGGTATAAAAATTGTCTACATTTAGGGGCATTACCAAGTAAAATGAAATGAACCAAAACCTAATATTCAACTAACAATAACTATTTTTTTTTTAATTTAATTATAATATGCCTCAATAGTCAATACAGACTTCTTTAATTGATATTGGAACACCCATCTCACTGGCCTACACTTATTTTAGTGCCTCAGATTTTTTTTTTTCTGATTTTGGGTATATTTTGTGGGATGATACGAAAATATAGGACATTTTTTTTGAGCGATTTTCTTGATCGATACTATCCTGGGCAATCACGCGTGAGGTCCCGACACTAATCAGCAATCTTAAGACCCTTGGTAGCTGGTTTCATTATTTTTATATCTTGGTGGAAACGTTCACGTTGCTCTTTGCTAAAATCTCCTGAATTATGCTCGAAATTATCAATATGATCAGGAGGTAGTGGACTTCCAAGCTCTCATTACAGACATTTTTGAAGGTCAGCAACATTTTTTGACTAAATGTTTGTTAGCTATTCATAGTTAAGAATTCTGTATAATAATAATAAAAGATTTCCACGCCAGGTTTTCTATTTCAGTATAGAAACTTCAAATTTTATAGAACTTTTAATCAACTGGAGTATCTGAGGTGCATCAAAAATGTCTATCTTTTTAATCCTTTCAAATATCATAATACTCAGTCGCGATTTTGAGTCAGAAACTTGAAACATCGACAATTTTTGTCAATTGTTTTTAAAAATTGTGTTATGTTCCCAAATGAAATAATTATTGTTGGTAAGCGAAAGCTGTCAGCTGTCAGCTGACATCTAGTAGCAGCAATTAAGTTTATACTACCTATCTTACCGACTACAGATATGGCCAGAGGTGCACCAAGACAAGAAAAAATTGAAGACCAGTGTTTTGTAGGAGTTTATTATATTTTTTAGAGGTCAAAAAAACATTGCAACAATTTTCTATAATAATTTATTATTAATATTATCTAAGAAATCAACCCATTCTTTGACAACAATATATATTTGAGAAAAGGATGCTTTCAAATGCCTTCTAAACACACACAGTAACATCGAAAAGTAACAAAAGCGAAAGCCAAACCCGCAGCAAATCCTCCAAGTAACCGAGACCGAGAAAAGTTAACTCAAACGACCTGCTCAAGTGAGAGCTTAGCGCGGAAATCTTTATTCATTGATTATTTAACGACTTCTTAAGTGGTTCCTTAAGTACACAAAAACTTGCTCCTTATATGCGATTAACTGCGGCGAAAAAGAAATAAGAAAAGCGAAACTCAAAGGCGATGCACGAAGCATGAAGAAAGGAAAACAAAATAGAAAGTGTGTGCAAAAAGTTAGAAAAAATTTGTGAATGAAACCAGAATCAAAGAAAAGACCAAACGCTGATGAATTGCTTTTGAGCTCAACAAAAATGTGGCTTCATCAAGATGTTGTGAGTGTGTATGTGGCAGGTCGCACGCAAGCATTTAAGAAAGTAAAAGCCACTAAGATTTGCTCGCTTTTTCTGCCCTTTACATCCACTCGAATGCGCAGTCAAATGGCAGACAAAAAGTAATCACGACACAACACAGGAAAGACGGAAGGAAACGAAGCAAAACAGAGCAAGACACATAATGGCTGAAGATGCAAAGGCGAGGCAAGAAAGCAGGGAATTTGTACTAAACAGAAAGCGGTTTAAAGATTTTAGCACAGCTAAACACTTATACTCATTCATGCAGATTTATGATACTGACATCATTGCGCATGTGTGTGTGTGTGTGTGAGCCAAATGCATGGCATGCAAACAGCCGCTTCGCTGCGCTTAAGTAACTTAGCAGTTAAAGTTTCAACCAAGTGTGATTATACTTTCAACAGCTGCGTCACTGACATCTGTCAAAGTGCGTTCTCTTCACTAATGCCACTCAATTATCCTTTCTTCATCTTCTTAATATTTTTTTGATGGTTTCAAAGCCGATTTAATGGTATTGGACACAGTTTGGTCGAGTTTTGTTGAGATTTGTTGAATGGTGAGAAAAGTTACCGCGCGATCTTGCTGTATTGGTTTAATGGTCAGTTTGGATAGGCAAAATGCTTCTTATGGTTTTAGCTGGTACGATTGCTGTAGCAAATAATTCAACATTACTTATTTTATATATCAATTATTTAAAAAGGCTTTTCGATTTTCTTAGATCTTGTTAAGGGGTTACATACGTCCAGAATTTTCAAAAAATCGATTTTTTTGTTTTTGTAGGTTATTATTCTTTATAGTTTTAGGCATATTTCTGTGAAAGTCGATTGTAAAAATTCCTCACAGATACAAAGTTATGGTAAAAAATCAGACCGCCCTTCGAGTGTTTAATGCACACAAGTAGCTGTCCCTCGTTTGAGGCACATGAAAGTTTAAACGCGTTTTTCTCGAAACTACTTTTCCCGGCACGGTCTGCATGATAAATCATACAGTTCTTAATATTTTTTGATGCGATTTTTTTTAAATATTCGAAAATGTTTTCTCTATAGAATGTCGAGCCGGATTGTCGATATTTTAAATTAATTAAAATGTGACATTTATAACGTAAAACGCAAAATTCCCAAAATCCGTAAATTTCAAAATTTTTCGAAATTAAAAAATTCGGCTCGACAGACTATAACTACATCTTCATTTTACCAGAATTTTTTTTTTTATTTTAAAGATCCATCAACATTTCAAGGATAAATGATGCAGACCGTGGAGCAACTTTTTTTTCATTGTACTTTGTGTCACGTGATATTTTATGTACTAATTTTTGTAAAGAAAAATTAAAATAAATTTTTTTATAAACCCTAAGTACCAATAAACATTGTGTCAAATTTTTTTATATTTATTTCTATTGCTATCCCTTCAGAAAACAGTTTTTCTTTTAGCGCATTTTTGGTGCTGTTGGACGTACATATGTAACCCCTTAAGTTTCACCTAACAATAACTTCTATGGGCTAATTTTTATACCCTGAACAGGGTATAATAAATTTGTTACGAAGTTTCTATCTTCTTTGACCAATTTCGACCACTCGCTAGTCGGCACATCCGGCCTTATACCTTATACCTCGCTTTTGACTTCAACCTCTCTCTGCTTGTCTTTTTCCGGGGACCTCTCTTGTTGTCAGAGTCGAACACTCGGCCGCCAGCTCAGGAGAGCAAAGAAGTTCTTCCTTTTTTCCTTGATTTTGCTTGGTCCGAGTCTTCATAGACTGTGGCCCCAGTGCGCTGTAAAGCTGGTTTAGCAGTAGTACCATAACCACCGCAACCTACTGCCGTTGCAGTGGAGGTGTGGCACGGCCTCGTCTCCCACCAACGTTTGGACTGTTGAAACCACATATTGTCCAAGTTCATATCATCCAATTCGGATCAAAGATATTTGGTTATCATTGAGCGGTAGTGACTCTTATTCACAGTAGCGCGCCGGTCTTGATCATAGCGGAAGAAGTACGGCTCAATGACGCCACCGGGTCATAAACCCCAACGAAACATAACTTTTTCACGAAATTCGCGACAACGACGTCACAGATATGTCAAACGTAAATAATAATAAAAATTTGGCGTCGTTGCTGTCCCTATCGGTCTGAGTTTGTATCGCGTGGCACCTCCCACTTTAAGGTAAAGTCATGTATCTTTAACGCTTTCAACCAAATTTGTTTACAATTATTATGCTGATATCCTTATTTGACAGTGTAAAAATTAGTGAAATCGGAAATAAGGAAATAAATCTTTACAAAAAATACTGCTTTGAATGCAGTTCATCTCACTTCTTAAAGCTGTCTCAATCCCCTAGGATATTAGGTATAATATGTGTACCTCAGTTTCACATGTGATTCCTATTCTTACCTCCACTTAACATAGAGATACTACTTAGTTTGAAGTATAATCCTTAAAAACGCTCATCGTTTTGTTATTATTCGACAAGTTTTAATCAACCTCCGAACCACTTTATTAGAAATTTCGTAATTTTTGGTTGGGAAAGGGTCACATTTACAACTGTTTTTTGATTGTACCCAAAATTTGGCTTTGACTAATACACTGAGGTCTGAGTAGCACCTTCTCCATAATTGTCATTTAAATTCGACATATGTATGTCGGAATAAAGAAGAATGATCATAAAATTGATCGTTTATGTACGAAGAGCATAGTCAATAAACATACATAGGTTAGGATAGATGGCTGATCAAATACCGCTCGTGAACTGGTATAGGTAGTCATTTATGAAGCCATAGAAAAGAGTAATTCTTGTGTTCGGTCTTATAAATTAGCAAAACGTTTAGTAGTAAATACAAATTTACATAGGCGTTTAATTTCAACTCCCACTGGTTCGGCCTCCCAAACATGGCACAGTTTAAAAGGAAGTGTTGAGTTGTTTCCACTTACTCCTGCAAATGGTGCCCGAATATTCCCAACCTTACAGCATGGACGCCAATAGGGTAATGTCCTGTTAAAAGCCCACAACTAGGAAGAGGCTAGCCTTGCTGAGAACAAAGAGATCACTAGATCTCCTGCGATCAATTTTGGGCCAAAAGGCTTTTGCGGCAGCGCAGATTCCGATAGTGGCCTAGCGCTGGTCTAGCTTCTGCGAAACCCAGCTATTTGATAATGGAACACAAAAGTATACGGAAGCACTGATCTGTTTCCATTCCAACGTAGCGGTTTTAAAGTGTCTTTCCTTGCTAGTTCATCAGTTTCACAATTTTCAGCGATTCCATCCCCCAAGCTTCCCATCCCTCCGCAAGGGAGACCACTGCCCCACCAACGGCTTTTTCCCCTAGTCGGTATATGGGCAGAGAAGGAGCCGCCAAAGTTCGGTTTAGCGACTCTATGATCTAAATGATTCGGTATGAAATCAAAGTGCGTGAGGATATCGGAGTGTTCAGAACCCAGATTCTCTGAGTCTGATAGCCACGTTTGTTGTCATACACCTTCCGGCGATGTCAACAGGCACTATGTTCAAAACGGCGTTAAATGAAATTATTATTCTGTTCCAAAGTAAACAATTATTTTTATAATGTATAACTTAAAAGATCGCTATTATTTCATATTATTGCAAACAACCGCTAATTCCGCACGCCAACTTTATGATCCTGCATCTACAACACGCAAATACATTTCGAGTGCTGGAATGCGATAAATTTTATTACATTTAATGGAAAGCCCAACGGAAGCTCTCGCATGAATCTATCACTCACATGTGCCTATTGTGCTCATATTTAAGCTCTAAATAAAAATTGGGCTTTATGGAGGGATTTTCGTGCATTAAATGCAAAATGTGTTAAGCCCCCCCGATGAGGTGTTGTGTGGCGTTGTGAGTGTCGCACTTGCCGCACCGCATTTTGCAACTTTTAGCATTTTGATGTAAATATTTTCACTGCCATTGGTTGTTGTTATTGTTGCATTAATTTCGGTTGTTATTTCGAAAACAGCAAAACTTATTGACAGTTTGCCGCACTTGCTACATACTCGTGCTGTGGCATGCGTCATTTCATGATTAAACACACACACACACACTCTCAAACACATACATGCACTAGCATACTTAAACACACATATGCTCATACACATAAATCCATGCACTTGCTCATAACTTTTGTTGCAGCAGCAGCTGTTGTCATTGCAACTCATATTTTTGCTATTAAATACCAACAACGACAACAACAAGTGCTTGATGCCATTACAGCATGCGTTTGGTGTTTGTTTTGTAACTGCAACTGCAACTACTGTTAGTGTTTTTCTTGTTGTTGTTGCTTCTGCCACCTCGCTTGGCTGCGGCTTATCATTGCTGCACGTACGTGTTCACAATGCATCGGATTAGATTTTTAGCAAAAATTCACTTTGGCTTCATCTAACTTTGTTTGCATGTTTGTTGTTGCATGTTTGCTTGTTGCTGTGATTACTTTGCGTTAAAGCTTATGCTTGCCAGCTATTTGCAATTAATAGATATGCCAGTTTTGTGGGTGAAAACCAATTTAGATTTTTGGATTAATAATAGCTGACAAAATAAAAGCTAAAAATTATAACAAAAAGAATTTATGGCAGGAAAAGTAGCACATTTTGTCGCACGTAAAAAATCTTCAATATTTTTCATATTTTTTGGAA
This sequence comes from Bactrocera zonata, assembly GCA_037783105.1. Classification (NCBI taxonomy): domain Eukaryota; kingdom Metazoa; phylum Arthropoda; class Insecta; order Diptera; family Tephritidae; genus Bactrocera; species Bactrocera zonata. Next base: position 54,813 of record JBAWJQ010003722.1, on the reverse strand, counting down.
TTTTTGGTTCTTACTTAGATGCATGAGATCTGAAAAATATTTATAGGTTTTAGTCCAGATATCATCATTCATTTTCTATTGAGACGTTAAGACGGGTTAAGAGATTCGCAGGTGAGAAAAAGACACAACTTTGTTTACTTCCTTTATGGTATGTTTATGTATCAGGCTTCAAGAGTACTTATTTCATACAGTATTCCGACTCATAAAAAATTATCGTTCAATGTTAGTTAGTAGATAATCTGGATCTTGTTCTTTTTCAATATTTTACTAAGAGTTTTCTCATTGCAAATCACTCTTAATCTAAATCATCTGGATCTTTGAACCCTATGCGCTTCGTAATAACATCTTTAATAATTGTCAAAGTTTGTCTTATTGGTATGCATCTTGAAATGGTAAATAGTGCTAAGACAGTGTTTTCTCAATGATTTCCACGAATTTGTTTCCTGAACTTTTGAGAATAGTTTGGATAGTTTGTATTTTTGAGCACTGAAACCATCACTCTGATGAGATAGATATACCGAGATATACCTGTAAAAGGTATCATATATACATTTTGAAGAATGTTTTTGAACAATTTCGAAGTTATAGCGGGTACCTGCAGACTGTCATCTTATGTCATCTAAATAGTAGTTAACAAATTCGTACTACATTTTCCAATAAGTTATGTTGTATAAGGGAGCTGAGGTAATACGTGGATCGATAGCCCACAGTTTTGGCATTAAACTATAATTACTATATTCAATATTATACTTTCATTTAAGTTGTTAAGATATCTTACATATGGACGGATATACACTATTTTAAACGCAACCATATTTTTGAAATTCGTAAATAATTTGTATATAGTATTTTTTTATATATGATATACGGGGATAGGGAATATTTTGGCTTATTATTTAGTAGTATAATAAGTTTTGGTATTACGGAACCATGAAACATGGGCGTTCTAAATTCCATTAAGTAACCTCACAGATTGACCAATTGACAAGCCAGAAAATCAAGCGGATGTTTGAAATCCTTATATTAGGTTGTCAAATATCTCCATTCCGCCTTTTTGGTCTTTATTCAATGCTTTATAATAAGTGTTACAGTGACAGCAACTTCACAATACCCCCCTCTTAGAAGCCCCTTCCTTATTTGTGAAGAACCGGGACAGCGACTTTGCACAAGCCTTTTTTGAATTCAACTTTACACCAAGGCAAGGCACCAGAGGGTAGGGTAATCACATGGCGCTATATCCGGGCTATATGGCGGATGCGATAAAATCTCCTATCAGAGCTCTCGTAGCTTCTGACGAGTCATCAACGAAGTGTTTGGTCTGGTGTTGTCCTAGTGAAACACTACTCCCTTCATGTTGGCTAATTCTGGACGCTTGTGGTCGATCGCCTGCTTCAAGCGCTCCAGTTGTTCGCAGTAGATAGTAGAATTAAGCGTCTGGACATATGGGAGCAGCTCATATTGCATAATTCCCTTCCAATTCCACAAAACACACAGCAAAACCTTCCTGGCCGTCAATCCCGGCTTGGCCACTGTTTGAGACGATTCACCGGCCTCCGACCACGACCGTTTTCGCTTGATCGTATGTGATCCTTTTATCATCGCCAGTCACCATACGCTTCAAAAATGGGTCGAGTTCGTTCCGTTTCAGCAGCATTTCGCAGGCGTTTATTTGGTCCAGAAGGTTTTTTTGCGTCAAATCATGCGGCTCCCAAACATCAAGCTTTATTATGTATCCAGCCTTCTGCAGATGGTTTAAAATGGTTTGCTTACTAACTCCCATTTTCTGGGCGATGTCACGAGATGCTACATGCCGGTCTAACTCGATGTTTTCCATGATTTGATCGGTATTCGTTGTCACAGGTCTTCCGCCGGCTGGCTTATCCATGGTGCCGTTTTCACCCACTCTAAATCGTCGAAGCCATTCCTCCGCAGTTCGAAGTGATAGAGTACCATCCCCCAAAATACCATTAATCTCACGGAACGTTTCTCTAGCGGACTTGCCTTTAACGAAAGAAAACTTTAATATAGCGCGAATTTTGGCATTAGTGAACTCTATGTTTACACGTCTATAACTGTTGGACGCAATATCCGAACTATTCATGCATAGCGTCGTTTTGTAGGTTATGTCAAGGCCTTTCAAAGATATATAGTATTGCCAGATACGAGCTCTGTAATGCTTTATACATAGCCGTCAAAAAACAAAAAAGGCGGAAGGGAGATATTGGACAACCTAATATTAGGTATATGGGGGCTAGGAAAAATGTTCTCATGATTTCATGCATTTAAGGAAAGAGGAGGAGTTTACACTGGAGAGATTTTTTCTAAAAATCCTTTTATATGGACTGATAGATGCAATATAAAGTCAATGGGAAGTTTGGAAAAGTTTGTACTAGCTATATGTTATGTTGTTAGCGAAGTATTGACTTAATTTCAGCCCTGTTATAAGACATGTTGTTATCACAAAGATCTTTTCCCTGAATTTCGATACTAGATCTCAGAGATTGACCGACATATTCAGTATAAAATCACCCATATGCTCTAGGGTCCACATACTTTGTGTCTAGGTCCTTAAAAAGGTATACTCCGAATTGGACAATTTTTAGACGTAAGGTGAAATACTTAAAGGACATTATTTGTGAATTCTTTATTAATGTTTTAATGTATACTGTAAAGTGAAAAAATCTATTGGGATTTAATATTTTGTATTGTATATATGGGAAGTAGATCTGGAAATAGCGATTTTCACTGCATATAATTGGAATGTTTGGAAAACCTGCTGTTTGAATTTGGTTGAAATTAGTCGAGTAGTTCCTGAGATATAGAATCTATTTCACACTACTGCTCTTTTGAGCTTTTCGTACTGTCTTCATATACCTGTATCTGTCTGATAGCCGTATCATGAGAACTTAGCACAGATTAACTATCTCGTTCGTTGTCTTCTTTTGATGCCGTACAAGTTCAACTGTTTTGTCAATAAATATGACCCACCCATATTAGGTTAGTACTAGACAAGAATGTGTTTTATTGCTTCATTTAGCCTATAAAATAATTTGTGTTTAAAAATGTATATACGAGGAAGCTATTAAATGAGCTAATCACTCAAACAAACTTTTCCTGCGTTCGCTTAAATTGCCAGTTTCTGCTGAAAAAATCCTCTGTCCAACCTGAGAATTAAATTCCTCGCTAAAAAAAAATTGAAATGTCAGTTACAGTCACTAAAAAAAAAAGAATAATTCTCGAATGCACTTCTAATACAATTTTCTTATTTTGCTAGCTTAATACTTCATTAGGTCGCCTTCAATTGTGGCAGAGCAACACGAACGCTAAGCATAAATGCAAAACAAACAAGCAACTAATTGCACACTAATACTAATAAAATCCTGCGCTCATACACATACCCCGCCTCACAATAGAGAATATCTTTCAGATGCTATATTCATACGTATATATGATCTCTGCACGCTCTGGCAACACTGGCAACAACTAACTGCATGAATTGTTTCATTTTAGCATTTTTAATCTAATTTTCATTACGACACATAAATACCATCATAAATGTCGAGAGAGTGTCACGGACATTCATACAAACACACATACATACAGCAGAGTAGTGAGTGAATCCTGACTGGAATGGCGATGGCAGGGCGTTGTGCGGGGTGAGAGGTTTTTAAAGTGAACGTGGGAATTAGCAAAAGTAAAAGTAGAAAAAAGAGATCATATCAAAATGTGTAGCACCACTGAAGTGCCGTAGAGCAAAAGGAATGCTGTGGAGTTGTTTGTTTATGCTCACCATTGTTAATCCGTTTGTTTGTATGTGCGTGTGCACTCGAGTGGAATTGCTACGCGGCTTCGTGAAACTGTGACGGCGCACATCACACTCGAGCATTGTCCTTGTGACTAAGAGCACCGCCGCATAGTTGCAGCTTCATTGCCAGCAATTGTCAGGCGCCACGATGCTTTGCAACACGCTGGCATACACACATTTTTATACCATTAACAGTGTGTATTAAGTTTGTCACGAAATTTGAAACACCAAGCAGAAAACATCGGATCTGCGTGACGAACTGGCTCAATTTAGCTGTGTTCATTTCTCGGTCCATCTTTTCGTCTGTATATTCTTCTTCTTTACTGGGATAGACACCGTTCTCTTCAGGCAGGACATTCTCCACTTCTTCTCTACAACAGAGTGAAAGCCTTCATCTTTCTCTGCTTCCATCGGCAGATACTGAGTCAAAAACCTTCAAAGCTGGAGCGTATTCTTCCATCCGGACAACATGATCTAGCCTGTCTTGATTCGGTGAACTATGTCAATGTCCCGCATATCTTGTAAAGCTCATCGTTCCATCGACTGCAGAACTCGCCATTGCTAATGCGCAAAAGTCCATAAATCTTCCTCAGAACCTTTCTGTCGATCACTCTTAAAGCCGAGTCATCAGATTATGTCAATGTCCATGCACCTCCGAAACATATAGAAGGATGGAAATGATCTTCGCTTGCCGAGTGAGGACTTTACTTTTCAATTGCCTACTCAGTCCAAGTGATTCTGCGTTTGATTTCAAGGTCAAACTAGTCCTTAAGGTTTTAAGATATTCTTCGAAAATTTTGTATTTTCTATCCAAGGACTATTACAGGATATAGCTGCCAAGTAAATAGACCGAGCGAATTAAAATCCTTCTATGGAAAACTTTTTTATTTGGCACAAAATCTTCACGAAATTTGACACAGATTATTGTCCAAGAAAATGCTACAATTTCCAAGCAAATTGATCAAATCGAACTACTTAACCTCACCTGTGTAGGGTATTATAACTGCCTTACAGTTGAATTTAGCATTGTTCTTGTTCTCCCTACACATTAGCATTGCAGCGTGGCAACGAAGTGACTGGTTAATGGACTCTCCGTATCCGACTTTACGCGAGCAAAAAATTATTACGAAAAAAATGTGAAAAACAAATACCAGGCAATACTGCAGCGACGTGCAACACTTAGTGGCATGTCTCCATTTGTTGTGATTTGCGCGCTGTGCACTCTTCTTCACATTTATTTCATTCGCCGTTTTTGTTACTTCACTTGTGCTTTATTAATTTGCATTTGGTTTGTCGTTATGCAGAGCTCAAATGTTGCGAATGCATTTGGCGTCAAAGAAAAAAAAAAAATAGAGAAAAAAAATAAAAGTAGAGGCGCATAGAAATAGCAATTCTTTACGTGATCTCAAAGGAGCAGCATATGGTAACGTTGTTGTTGCCGCCGCTGATGTGCCTTACAGTTTCTTGATTGCGTTGATTGTGATGGTCGCTTAGCTCCACATGGTCCGGAAGATCCCACGTTTGTACACACTCGTCCAGTTGGACAATCAAATACTAATGCTTATAGTCGACCAACTACACATATACACACACATATATATATTTATAGTTGCTCTTACGGATCATATCTCCACTAACTCGCTGCAGCTACCCTTCTTCTTCCTGCTCGCCTTTGTAATTTTCCAATTTTATATTTTGTTCCTTTTACTTTTGCGGTCACATGTTGGTCATTTTCTCTTTCAGCACATTTTTCCTAACAATTTTGCTTTCTATCTTCTTGCTGTCGCATTGTTTTAAGCGCTCCTGTTGCCGCTTTGGCCGCTGCAGCTGTGATGACCACTTTTATGATTGCTTAAATGTCAGCAACAGTCAGTTGGCATCAACGTTTATGCCACAACATGGCCACAAATGGCAACCGCATCTGTCAGCCGCACGTCCATGGTGTCCATGCTGAAGAGTACGCATGAGATTTGAATTTTCTAATTTATTTAGTGAACGATTACGGTAACTGCTAGTGGCATCGGTTGCACGGCATGTCATAAATTGAGTTATATTACTATCTATGTTGGTCAAAGTATGTCATATGTCATAAGTACAGTAGATTTGTTGAAATTAAAGTGCTCAATAGCACTGAGTTTATAGCAAATGAGAGTGAGTGGTGACTGCTTGGCTTGAGAATTTATTAAGCGGTTGATTTTGTGACTTTCATAACAAAAATATATTGTTGTAGTGTATAGTCAAAGAAACTATTCATAGTACAGGCTAGATCACCTAGGGTGGGGTATTATAAAAATGCTGTTTTGGGGTCTCAGAAAGCGATTAGTATTAAGAAGACATTCTTTGCCAGCACTGCTATCAAATTTAATTTAACCGTCTCTATAATCCAGTTAAAGGGTTGTAAGTTACAAGCTGCGTTAAAAAAAAAAAAACGGAGCAAATGGTTTTTTCGGCAAAATCTATATATTTTATTCAAAATAGTCTCCTTCTGTTTCAATACAGCTATTTGCACGGTCCAAAAGCATGTGTTTTAGCTCGTTGGCCGGTATGGCTGTCAATATGGTGGTGCAAGCCCTTTGGTCTCTACGTCTGCATAACGCTTTCCTTTCAGGGGCAAATGCATTTTTCCAAAAAGAAAGAAGTCGCACGGTGTCATATCAGGTGAATACGGGGAGGGGTTAATGGTTAAAATGTGGTTTTTGGTCAAAAAATCGGTCACAAACATCGATCAATGAGACGGATTCTGAGCAATTTTCGGTCGTCAGTCAATTTGTACGGAACAAACTGTGCACACACCTTTCGTAAGCCCAAATGTTCGGTCAAAATGCGATTATTCGATGTTTTGGAGATGTTCAATTCGATTTCCATGAATTTCAATGATGATTTCGGCTGATTTTTGATGAATTCACGCACAGTTTCGATGGAAATTCGGTGATCACGGATTTTGATTGGCCCACATGTCGATCGTTATTTATGCCCTCACGACCACTTTGAAAACGTTGAAACCACTCGTGCACTCTGCTACGGGATAGGCAATCATCGCCATAAACTTATTTCATCAATTGAAAGAAAATTTAATGTTCGCTCTTTGTTCAAAGCTCATTTTCGCACTGATGACACAAACATACTGACACTTAAAACTTAACTTCACTTCCAATTTCCAACATTGAACAACTTCTAAAGCCTTTCAAAGAATGATCAGTTCAGAACTTATTTCATTTAAATACACATTGATATAACTGCATATACAATATATAATGTAAATAAGTATATCCTATATTAAAGTAGTGCTGTTGAACCCAAGCGCATATCATAAGTCACATATAACGAAAAGAACCACATTCATATATTGTCTTAAGCCACACAACAGCCCTTTTTGGAGTTTCGCTTCTTTGACATTCTAACAATAGCACGGAAAGTTGATTAAAGTTTCGTTAAAAGCATAATTTATTCATTGTGTAATTAAGTTGACTCTACGAAAACATAATCAAGAGAACATGTGAGAGCATTAAACTCATGTGATAGAAGAACAAGGGACTTGGGAAGGAGTTTAAGGTACAGAATGAAGCGGTACATTTGATAGGTAATATTTAAGGTAATTATGGTTGTTTATTAAAGAAAATAATAAATTGATTTTCCAAACTATAGGAAAATTACTCGGCAACTATTTAATAAGAATATTTTATTGCATTATTTTCGTTAAAGTTTGAATGCTTTTTAGCTAAAGCTACATGAATAGGTTGTAATCTTGATTGGTTTATATAATATTCTTACGACTGATAACAAATCGGACATTTTAAAATAAAAAAACTCTTCTGAATTTTTATAAGCAATATTTTCAAATTTTATTCATCAGTATAACTGTAAATGAATCGATGTTATCCTCATCACAATGAAAACAATTTTAGGGTACGAAATACTCTTCGAATAATATTCCCAAAGATATTGATCATGCGATCACAGGTTTCATTGACTTCATCACAGTAAAGCGATTTTGTCGAAATGCTATTCGAATAATATAAAATTTTCTCATCTTTTTTGACACCTAAAACCTCCTTTTCGTAGACCAGCTCACATATATATTTTTTATAGGTATTCATAATTAGTACTGCCCACATATTTGTAGCTTCTCATACATTCAGAAATCCTATGTACACCTAACAGTCAACTCAACTGGTTATGCAACTAGTTAATACTGCAAGCGCAACTAGTCAGTCAACTGTTTATTGTCCTTAAAAGCAAATGGTATTTTGCAAATGTTTATGTTCTAGGTTAGGTTAACAGTGATCTTATTCAGATAGCTTAGGTGTGATACCTAAAACTTAATACCTAATTGTTGCTCACAAAACTCTTATAAATCGACAAAGCATTTTGAGTCTATCTCAAAATTGTTCAGTACCAGTTTGGTTATCTGTCTTTGTTCGCCGCAAGTATGACTGCAAGGACTTTTCAACCTCAGCCTTGCAGAAGATGGTCAATAAGCAGAAAGTGCTTGCATGACCGACAAGATTATTAGTCCTACCACATAAATGCCTATTGAGCAATGTCAAGTACTCCAACGGGGTTCAGTGTCAAAACGCAGGAGTACAACGGAAATCTAAATCGTTCCCACTCCAATGTAAATGGAACAAGGGTTCCCCTCCTGCTAGCTCATTGGCTATCAGCATTTCCGCTGTGAACAGGCATCCAAACGAGTCTGTTAATAGTAGCTGATATTGATATTGAAGACAACCATTCCTTAACTAACTTCGAGCACTCAGTGAGCGATCTCGAATCTAATGCTGCCGCGCTGTTGTGGGAGTGAACTTTTACCAGATTATCCTAAGAGATATCAAATATTACATTCCGCTCAGACACTTAATGTCATTTAAATCACTTTGATCCAAGAATATAACTTTCTGAATTTTTTTAAGCGGTTTAATTGTAAGAGTGTTTCTGCTTATCTGATTTTCAGACAAAGTTTTTAGTTATAAGTGGATATACCATTACTCTCTGACTACTTTACTATCCTAGAGGATCATACGCACTCTCCTCTCCTATCTTCATATTCCCTAGGTGGAACACAGGGCATTATATACGCGCTCATAAATGTCATAATAAGATTAGACTACAGAAACGGCAGAGCGCAAGTAAATATTTTATGTATGTGGGCGCGTGCGAAGGAGCCTTTTATGCAATTGTTCTATATTTTATGCCGCAGCTATTGTCTTTATACTTGAGTTTATTGTACATGGAACATGCAGTACAACTGCCAAAACCAACACCGCCTTGTTGCACTATTTTCTTAAGCGCAAATCCACTAACTCAGCCCACCTTTTCCTCTGTCTACTCTCCCTCCTGCTGCCGCACTTTAAGCGCATAAATTGCATTTGTATTGCGGCGCCAACAAAGATGCGCCAAAGTCATTCGACGGTACATTCAAATCTACACATATGCGAGTGCAGCGCTTCGTAATATGTGCGAGTACAAGTACCATTTAGCAATTCACCACAAAAGCCACCAAAATGCACAACAACCACCCGGCAGTTGCAGCTGTTCATTCATTGCGGCGGCAACCAACCTACACAAATCCACATTTGCCGGCTTTTATGCGATTTTAAATGCCGTTGCATGCCACAATTTTGCGTCGTGTCTTCATTGTCATCCCTCACGCGGTCGCCGCTCAACTGGCAATTGCTCCCGCGTTGCGCATTTCCCAGGGAGTTTTGCCTCGCTTTTATGCATTTATAATTTGTAATTTTAAAACTGAAGTCAAACTGGATTTGGCACCGGCAAACAGCATCAAAGTTTTACACACCCCCACACACACTCTTACCCCCACCGGCAGCTCCATCTCTTTATTATTTATGCTCACGTGCATAAATATTGTTCAAAAGTGCTGGTACATAAAGGTAAATAAATGCGTTTGTGTGTGTATGCACGTGCTCCTAGGTGTGAATGAAGTAGTGCCATAATAGTCACATGTTGTCTTGTTGGTGTCTGTATTTGTCGTATTTATTTTATGAATCTTTTTTACTCACATGACAATGAAAAGTTTTGTGGTTGAATTTTCGCCAAAAAAAAATAAACTTTTACATGTGGTGGCATCAAAAGTTGCACCTTGCTCGTTGCCCACCACACAACTATATATGTACATACATACATAAATATATTTTGGAAATAAATTTGTTGTGATTGCTATGAACTTTTGAGTTCTGTGAATGTGGCAGTTCGAGGTAGGCATTCCAAAACTTTCGGTTAGTACTTAAACTTCGGAGGTTACTAAATTTTCAATGTTGAAAATAATCTTACTGGATATCGAAATCGTTTACGAAGAGAACTTCACTTGAACTTTAAACATTTGCAATAAATTTATAATATATATTGTTAATAATTTCCACTTTCAACCCTGTTTTTTTCAGACTAGCGCAAAAGTCTTTGAAAATGATAAAATATAGATAGAGATTGAAACCCATCGGAAACGAAAAATCAAATAACAAACATTATAGGAAAAATAATCTGAGTTCGGAAAAATAAAGGGGAATGACTTAGGTAAATTATTAAGAGTTAAGAATGGTTTATCCCGATTTCTAGCGAAACCACGACTTGCATAGGAAATAATTAAATGGCAATGTTATAAGCTTATCACATACAAATAACTTCAAAATTTATGTGAAAAATTCAAATAAGCGAAATTCTGAGTTTCTTATTTGTATCCTATCACGAAATTTTCTGAAACTAACTTTCTTATGTCTCCAATACTATGTATTTTTTTAAAGCGAAGTTCGTTTTCTTCATTAAGAGCTTTGTATAACAATATATTTTATATTAAGAAAAGATGGAGATATATAATCGTTCCATTACTTCAAATTTTAGCATGAAGAATATTTTGATTTTTCGATTTTGTCCAAAACTAAAAGCAAATTTAAAGCAGCAATTTGTTGCCAGCTTTTTGATGCACAAAATACGAACACACGCTGATCATATCAAAGAGAAAATATCAAATGATTAATATTCGACCCTTCACGCTTTCACTTCTTCTTGCTATTTTTTGACTCAGTGATTCCGCTATGGCCAGGTACCCAATGAAGTATAATTATGAAAAAGATTGATGCTATTGATGGAGAGGCCAAACACTCTTTAACTAGTCCAACTATAGGAGTGAATGTTCTCTTTTCCAAAAAGCCTACACTTCAGATCAGTACATCATCATCAGATTAATGGCAGTTAGCCCTTCTGGAAAACCATCAAAAGCATAAAACTAAACTTGATGCAGATTTCCAGACAAAAGTCTCCCCTAAAACCTTATTCCTGAGTTTTGTTCGTCTTTTTCGACATGTCATAGTAAGACGGTGCGAAACATTAATTCATTAAATTCAATACTATTCGAAAGTAGTTATTTTCCTAACGTTTTCAAAAAAATTTTTGGTCAATGACCACTTTTTATACCTTGAACTCGAAGGGGTCTTAAGAAAATAACGGAAAATTCTAAATTTCGCGGGGTTGAAGAGTCCAATTGTCAAAATTTATTATTATAAACGTTGCCAAGATGACCGTGAAGACGTTGAAGAGGACAAGCGCCCCGGACACCGCAAGGCATCAACAACCGATGAAATGGTGGAAAAGGTGAAATCAATGGTTAGGAATGATCACCAAATCACGATAAGAGAAGTCGCGGATGATGTTGGCTCATAACATGACAGTTTTGACAGTTTTCCTTGTGTTTTTGCGTGAGTACCTGCCGACGGTGCTTAAAAGCACACAACTCAAAATATTTCTTTGATTGGCGCCCCAGTTAATACAAACTCTTTACAAGTATTATTTGGTTCCAATTGATCAGGTGGAAGAAACATATTTTCCAACTTGGTCAGGTTGGAGGTCGACCTAAAACTCCTAACGCGCTGTGAGTCCATCACCCGGCCACAATGTGACTTCACACTGAACTGAATCTTCAATTCTACCTGCCTTAATTTTTAAACCACAGTCATCACTAATCACTCCAAAAATACAAATCCAATGAGCATATTGGAGCGAACTCCAAAGACTAACTGCCTCCCGTGGTACCAGATTTAAGTCTCCGGTCAGAGTTTGTTGCTTTTGGCACTACGAGTTAAGCACCCATCAACTCAATGACTGGTGACATTTGTCGCTTGAACTTCAAATATCTTTTCATTAGACGGAATCTCATTCAAAGTCTATAATATCAGTTCAAGCAGAGAATGATGACATTATAAAGCTAAGGCTGAATTATCTCAATGGAAACATTCTGGCTCGCCCAGACCGCTAAAGGCTTGACAAGTGCGTTTGAACGTGCATGTTATGCTTACTGTATTCTTCGAGTTTAATGGTATATTTCATCATAAATTCTTTCCTAAAGGTAAAACGGTTAGTACCTAAATACTAATACAAGTTCAACACCGCCAAGTACGTAATATTGAATGCGGAATATTTTGAAGGCAATAACACTAATGTAGACAAGTGAGCAAATATTTCTTGCAAAAAATTTAAATTTCTGTTTTTTCTTTTAACACATCTCGTATACATAAATGATCAGCATGACAAACTGAGTCGGTTTTTTACCCATCTGACCGTCTGTTTGCTTACGTACACTAGTTCCTCAGTTTTTGAGATCTGAATCTTAAAATTACCACATGTATTTTCCTCTTCCCTAAGAAGCTGCTCTTCTGTCGATACCGGCGATATCGTACCACTACTGCATACATAGAACTTTGACCAATTAAAATCAAGATACAATACCTTGAATTAAGAAGATGAATCTGAACTTTATTAAAAGAAAACAAATATTATATAATGTATTTGCGATGCCTTTCAAATACATCAATTATCTGTCAGACCGTAAAAGGCTGTACAGAATCTAATTGCCGCTTGCTTCTCTACTAGATATTTCAATAAACTTCTGCACGCATTTCGATATGCTCTGGGTGTTCTGCGATAAGTGAAGAGATCTTAAAGTTTTAAGCTGACTCCGAACAGATATTTTGGAGAACCTTTTTAGTAGAAGCTTTTCCAATGAGAAAGCAGGTCAGAGGTTTCTGACTCCCGAAAGGAAACCGCTATAGGAATAACTTCTTATTCTTGGTCAAGTAAGAAATCATATCTTGGTTCTGCATTCTGATGGTGCACACCTCTAACCTCTAACCCTACTAGTGACTAGTACAATGATTATGCAAGAAGTTTTATCGAGCTTGCGAGTACAATACTCTCCAAGCGTTCTATGTGATTTTGCGCTGCTTGTGATGCGTACACTTTTAATGGAGTTAAACAAATATAATATAACAATAGCAATGTTTATTTGACTCCTTTCCATTGTGTGGCAACAACATATTCGCGCTGAAATTAAATGCTTTTGAGTTGCAGCATAATTTCTACACACTAATGAATGGTTTTATGGTTTAGCAGCTAAGCACACACGTACACACACTCACACATTATACACATATATTTAGATGAATTAAAAACAAATGCAACGCACACATGCGCAAGCATTCACCTACTGATTATGACCGTTGGTACAATAGCACAGTTTGCCAGTTTGTTTAGCGTTGTGTTTTTGCTGTTGGTGGCAGCCGCGCGGTGGCAGTTCAAGTGTCAAAAACTGCAGCATTGTTGCATCTACTTGGGGCGCTTAGCGCACGCCTTCGCAACTCGCGTGTTCACAAAGTCGGTCAGGCAGCATATTTTTCATTCCAGAATCAGGCATTTTATTGTTTTCGCCGCGCTTTTGTTTGCCCCCAGCTGTTGTTGTTGCCGTTATTGTTGTACGAATGCTGCTGGCAACCGAAAGTTGTTTTAAATATATTGTTGTTGCTGTAAGTAAGTTAGTTGGTTGCCTGGTTAGTCAGCTGAATGCTGCTGCTGGTGTTATTTTAATGAATGGATTACGAGAATTCTATGGACATTTGCGAGGCTAAAAGGTTTAAATGAGTTTAGCGTAAGTTCTTGTTTGGTTTTATTAGTATTTCGTGTGGAATAAGTTTATTGTTGGGTTTTTTTATAGTCGGTGTGCTTTACTTAATTTAGCAAAATAAGCGGCGAGTTTAGCTGGCAAGTTGGGACCAAGTGAGATATAAGCGTTGTTAGCTTACAAAAGCCAGCTGAGTGGTTAGATCAGAATATATTTACTTATATGAAACTAAGAAAGAAGAAGAATAAATGTCAACTTAGGTAGCACTAAGGCAATAAAACCCTTGACAAGTATACAAGATTCCATAGAAGAACGGTATTTTGATCAATCCATTTATTTGGCTTCTATATGCTGCAAAATCGAATCTAATATAAATAATTTCTTTGGAGATTATACCGTTGACTTCGGTAATAAACCATCCTAAATTGCGATATCTTGTCAGATACAAAAGTTTTTCATACAATACTTTTATACATCAGTTTGTATGGCAGCTATTGCTAAAGTGGCCCGATATCGTCGGTCTCGCATGTATAAGCAGCTTCTTAATGATGTGCGCAAAACTTCAGATCGATACATAGAAAATGAAAGACTAATTTTCATATATACAGACAGACATATATACTGACAGACCGACGGACACAGCTAAATCGACTCACCAGTCATTATGATCATTTATTCTTCGATCTCCAGCATTTCCTTCGAGTCTCACGGACTTATATACCCTAATAATGGCATGAAAATTACCTTCGAGCGAACAAGTACCTGAAATGTTGTTTGTAATAATAGAATTAAGCTGACCTATGGCTTTATTAAGCCCCCGAAGCCCATAGACTAATTATGTAATTTCTTAACGAAATTTTCTTTTCAAAGCAATTCGGTGTTTGCGAATGTTCTTCTTTTGTTTGGACTAAATCTAATTTATTATTTGGTTTTTTAACTCCAAATCTTTCCCCGAATCTTTATTTGGTTCGTTCTGCAGTTGGAAATTGGAACCAATCGTCATCACCTTGTGTTGTTACAGCTCTGTATGAGTTATAGCCTACTGTCAATATGACCTCCAGACATTTCAGTCACTGATTTTCTTCAATTTTTTCCATTTTTCTTCATGTCATCATACGACTCATTCAACTCCTAGTTTTCAATTGCTTTACTTTGAACGCTTTGGGATCTTAGCATATTCTTCTACTCTTTCTTAGCATCCCTTTTTGTTGCATGACCCTACCATCTCATTCGTTGCGCTTTGAAAAAACATATATATTATTTTCGTCAACAGAAATATTTAAAATTATAATTGATCCCGGTCTGGTCAATTACTGGCACTTACGTAGTTATGATACCCTTTTGACCCAAAGTAAACCGTAAGATAGCTATCGACACTGCGCGCTCAGCTCTCCTAATGATAGACATTAACACTAATAATTCTACATTTGGTGTTAAAACTCTAATCAGATGCTTCTGTCGAAATTGCCTGAAAGAAGATGATATAAAAATATCTAAATACGTCCTTTTTTACTGACGCAGCTTGGGAAAATGGTGGCTGGAACTCTTTCAATTTCACTCCTTCGGATATCCACGTGAATTGTCGGAATATAAATAAAATACCTAAGCAGATTTTTAATAATCTGGACAGATTATTCAACTACGGAAGAATGTAGAAAGTTTTGTCCCTAGGTATCTAAATGTGAGCCTCTGTTCGTACAGATCAGCCATACAATCTATGTTAAACCAATGAGGGAAATACTCTTTCGTAAATCCATTAGAGTAGTATAATCATTGATATACATATATAAGTTTATAATATATGTTTTATAAATCTATATACTTGGGAAATAAAATTTGGATTGCCAAAACACTAACGACACGGATACAGCGAAATATATATAATGATACAATCGGGAGAAGTTAAAACAGCCATTTCTGATACCATAAGTTTAAATTAGAAACGTTACTTTCGGCTGCACCGAATTTATAACAGCCTTCACAGCTGCATTTCTTGCAGCATAAAAGTGAAAAAGAAATATTTTTCTTGATTTGCATTGGTAAATTTGTATGGCAACTATAGAGCTAGTCGTCCGATCTCATAAATTTGTTGGATGATTGTAGCATTACCTTGGATAATTTCCCTAAGATAAAAAATATCCATACAAGAATTTAATTTTGATCGATCGGCTTGTATTACAGCTGTATGCTGAACTGATCCCATAACTCCGATTCCGACAAATCCATATACTTTAAGATAAGAAAGAATATTGTTTTCTACAAACAGACAGACTTGGCTAAATCGACTCAGCTCGTCACGCTTCTGATTTATAAATATACATATATATATTTTTTTATATACAAGTATATAAATACTTATTCTGGCTTTACAAATTTCGTTGCAAACTTAATGTACTATTTTCAGGGTTTACACATTATTGGGAGGATGGACTTTGAAGTTTCAAGCGGAACCATAAAGAGCTCCAGCAAAATATTAAAGGCAGACTTAGTTACTGAAATAAAATGAAGTTATAGGATTTCATATGATTTTTTTTTTGTCAATAACTATATTTAGTAACCCAAAAATCAGCTTCGTTTAGTCTAAGACTTACATTTTCTTTCTATTTATAAAAAAATAATACACAGACGACAATCTGGTACAAAAATCACGAACTGATTGATTTATAAATCTGATTATCTACCTTTAGTTAGTAGTGGTGTTTTGTTCAAAATAGCTCAGGTTAATTATGTTAAATGTCAGATCCTGCAGCACTGCGGGGAGATCATGCACAAACAATTGTAATGCCAAGCGAAAAACTCCTCGGCAGAATCAAAAACCTAAGGCGAATACTGTCGGAGTGGATAGTCACCACTCTAAAGGAGACTGCGCTCAGGAACAATAGATCTACTGCAAGCTTTATGGTAGTCACCTCGGCTTGGAAGACACTGCAGTGGTCTGAAAGCCAAAATCTCTATAGAATCCTCCACCAACCCTCCCCGCAAGCTTTGATCCAGCCTCCAGCGACCTCTGGTTCCCCATACTTCTAATGAAATTCTAAAATTCGTCTAGTAGAAGACCCGACTCTTCTCATTACACTATACTTTATAATTAACTGAAATATTATTTTCACAATTCTTAAAAAATTTTGAAGCAACACTTCTATGTAAGTTCATAAAATATTAAATAATTTCTTGACCTTGGCAACTCTGTTCATTTGTACACGTGCACTTTAACAGTTTCAACCCTTGAGCAAGCTTACAAGCCAAACACCAACAAATACTGCACAACAAAACCAAAAGCACATAGCACAGCAAAAAATAAACAACAATAAAGTATCGTAATTTACGAGCACAGCCCCGAGTTGTGGAAGCCACACTGTACAATGTGCTGCAAACCACGTGTTGCCCACACTGCCTAAAAACAACAATAACAACAGTACCAAAGTGCGATGTAAACAAACCGGCAATGCAAAACAAAACATTGCTCGACAAATGCTCACATTTACTCTCACACAGAAGAGAGAGCACGAAATTGAAAATGAGCACTTACTGGCGAAAGCTTTCAATCGACTGCAAAGCATATTTTGTGGCTGCACAGCATTGCTTGGCTGCAAAACTGCTGCTGCCGGCAAACGAATTTTCCGCTAAAGCGATTCGCCGCGCCGCACGAAGTGATGAAACTGCCGCCGAAGATGTTGACCAGTCAGTGTTTGGCAAAGCGTGCGCGTGAACAGTTCGCAAATTGTGCCCGACGGCGCGTGAAAATCGTGAAAGCACTAAGTGCAATATAAATATTTAATTGAACGGTGAAAGCAAAACGACTTACAATAGAATAAAGCGCCGAAAGTTTGATTTTACGAAAACGCTTAGTGGAATTTTAACATTTTCGTGTATTATGGGCGATGATTGTTATTATTAGTGTGTGAAAAATATTTTTTGTGGAATTGGTGAGTGCAAAGTGTTGCAGATAATGCAAAAGTAGTTAATAGTAGTGGTGTAAATTGCAACCGCGATGAGCTGGGCTAATAAAGTTGCGTATACGCCGTGTGCAACCGTGTTAATTTAACTTTCAAAAAATAATTTTTTTTTTTTAATTTTTCCAATTGCCGCAAATGCCTGCTTGTCACTGTTTTACATGCTGGAATTTAGCGTCATTTCACGCGCAATTAAATCACTGCAATTGCTGCCGTCAGCGCATTCGCTTTTGTGTTGCCAACACCGGACAACCGGAGTCAGGCGGCGACCGCCGACGCGCGTTACGTTGGCATTTCTCGTTTAATTGATTGGAAAATCATATAATTTGGCTGGCCAGCAGCGAGCTGCTGTGCTACACGCACTCATTTATCACACATTTTTTGCCATGCACCGTTGCACTTGCAACATATTGACAAGAGGCTATAAAATCGCGCGATATTTGTTGCTTTTGATGCAAAGCAATAATTTGTGAGATTCTACTAACTATCTGCCCTAATGGTTGGCTGTCTGTATTTTTGTACCCTCAACAGGGTGAAAGTTAGCCACGAAGTATATAACATCCAGAAGCAAACGGTGGAGACCCTTTAAAAAAATATATATACATATATAAGTAAATGATCAGCGTAATGGGCTAAGTAAATTTTGACCTGTCCGCCTGCCTATTGGTCTATATCTACGCGAACTAGTCCCTTAGTTCACCGCTCTGAAATTTTTCACAACTCACTTTCTTCCCAGAATCTGGTTATTTTCTGGAATTGCCGATATTGGACCACTGTATCATATAGTTGCCTTACAAACTGAACGATCGGAATCAAAAGATTGTATGGGAAAATTTATCACGAGATATCTTCACGAAATTCGGCATGGATTAATAACTAAAGAAATAATGTCATATCCGAAAAAATTTTTTTGATCGGGTCACTATAGCATATAGCTGCCTAACAAGCTGAACGATCACAATAACGTCCTTGTATGGAAAACTTTTTTATTTGACTAAGTATTTTCACGAAATTTGGTACCTATTATTAGCTAAAACAATGGCGCAATCTCTGAAGAAATAGTTTAGATCAGATCACTATAGCACATAACTGTCATACAAACTGAACGATTGGAAGCAAGCGCTTGTATGGAAACTTTTTCATTTGACGAGATATCATTACGAAATTTGACATGAATTAATATCTAAGGAAATAATGCCATCTCCGAAAAAAAACGTTCAGATGGAGTCACTATAGCATATAGCTCTAATACAAACTGACCGAGCAAAATCAACTCCTTCTATGAAAAACATTTTTGTTTGCCAACATATCTTAGCGAAATTCAGCACAAATAACTTTCCAAGGAAACTGTATAATTTCCGAACATATTGTTCCGATCAGACCACTATAGCATATAGCTGCCATACAAACTGACCGATTAACAACTAATTATTTTTATTTGTGAAGGGTATTATAGCTTCACTACAGTCGGAGTTAAGTTTCTTCTTGTTTTTTTTTTTTTGTTTTTAAATTTTGTTTTTGTACTGCTATATTTACACCCAGTCCGGAGGCAGACCAGACGTAGACCATTTAACGGTTTATTGTTTTATTTGTGCGCCTGTTTATTCAACTCTCGTTGCGCGTTTGTTTACTCACTCATCAATTAATTAATTAATTAATTAATAATTTGTGCGGAAAATTCAGCGCGAGTCAACGCTGAGTCAAGTGCAGTTGCATTCACGCGCTGACTTCTGACGCATCAGGCATCAGTGTATGACCAGTGTTTATGGTTGCACGCATCGTTGAGTACATTTAATATGTGGCAATAAAATTGTGAGCATTAAATGTGCCACACGTGTGTGTCCACATATAACGGAAAATCCCAAAACAACAACAATAAGATGAAACATAAATTCATGCACACACACGCAAGTAAAAATAACAATTAAAATAAAACAATACAATTAATTGATAGAATGCTATAAATTAAAAAAAAAACAACTACAACAATTAAGCGTAAATCAAAGTGCCCATATATTTTACGTTTTCTCTTGTTCTTGTTTGTAGTGCGTCAGCAATCTTTCGGCACCGTGTTTGGCTTTTTTTGCCATGGTGAATGATACTGTCGACATTGCCGCACATATTTTAGATTTTAATTTGGACTCTTCGACGTCACTGCCGCAGCCGCAAAATCATAGCCTGCAGCATTCTTCTAGTAATAGTACGCTGAGAGTAGCGAAAAAACAAACGAAAGTGCACGATCATTTGGCCAAGCAAGAGCAGCAAGGTCAACAGATTACAAGCAATTTGAATATATTGCCGAATAGTGCTGAGAATTTGAGTTGGACCTTCTTTGAACATGTTTCCACATTGGACAATCAATTGCGCGGCGATGAAGAGGTGAGTGCAGACATTTGCTTTGCTAAGTTATATGTATTTTTAAGTGCGATTCCTGAGAGAGACTACGCGAATGTGAAATTTTGTGAAATTTTGAGATATAATTACAGAATTTTCTTAGGGCGAATAGTTTTCTTCAATTTTCTCTGTATTTTATGTAAAATAATTTTACTAATTTCTTCAAAAACTAAATTCGATGTTAGAAAAATATCGTTTAGAAATCTATCGCAAACATTTATAGAGATGTTGGATTATTGACATTTCTAAGGGGAATTTTCTCCAACTTTAAAAGCATTTTAGCATTATGAAAACATTTTCCGAACTAATACTAGAACGTAGTTAATTTCTAATTAGGATTTTGAATATTAAAGGCACACATTATTTTTACAATAATTTTATCCATTTTATAAATTCAATTAAAAATTTTATTTATCTGAGGTAATTTCCAGGATCGTAGTTGCTTTTTCAAAGCCTTTTTAAGATCTCCTAATGAAGATGTGTTGATATATGTATATCTTATATATTTCGAAAGAAATACTGAAATACCACCTGTATTTGGAACAATTTACAAAACCGTTATTAGTCCTACACTTAAGCTTTAGTTCAGCTGTTCTTGATTTTAGACTCAATAGTTCCATTTTTTTAATTTTTTTTTTTTTGTGTTTCTTTTTTTTGGATGGACGTATTTTTAAGAGTTAGTCGATTTTCGTTTTTGCAAACAAATGGCTCAAAGAATTTGCTTGTGAATTCTTTGCCAAAAATATACTATAAGATTCCTCCATATTTGCCAGACATGGCACGGTTTGACCTTTTCCTATTTTCAAAACTAAAGAGAACCGTAAAAGGCTATCGCTTTACAGAATAAATTGAGATTGCTAAGAAACTTTTAAAGCCTATTCACAAAAATTTAGTTAGAGAGGAGATTCGATGTTTGGAAGGAGAGCATAATATTATGCAAGCATAATTTTGAATGAGGACTATTTATCAGGCGGCAACATTAATGTAGGCAAATGAGTAAATATATTTTTCAAAAGAGGAAAATTTCGGTTACATTCTGAATACACTTCATATTTTATTTAATTACAACATTTAGATATTTTCTTTCAATACGAAGCAAAGCAGTTTTTAACTAGAAAGGATATAATATGTACTTCAATAAAATCTTTAACTAATACTTATATGATAACATTTATTAAGTCCAAATCCACTGTCAACTCTTCGTTCAAATCTCTCATCTGTAGACAAAACTTTAGCGTCACAAATAACGGGTGATTTTTTTGAGGTTAGGATTTTCATGCAGTAGTATTTGACAGATCACGTGGGATGTCAGACATGGTGTCAAAGAGAAAGATGCTCAGTATGCTTTGACATTTCATCATGAATAGACTTACTAACGAGCAACGCTTGCAAATCATTGAATTTTATTACCAAAATCAGTGTTCGGTTCGAAATGTGTTTCGCGTCCGTGTCCGATGAGCGATGAGGCTCATTTCTGGTTGAATGGCTACGTAAATAAGCAAAATTGCCGCATTTGGGGTGAAGAGCAACCAGAAGCCGTTCAAGAACTGCCCATGCATCCCGAAAAATGCACTGTTTGGTGTGGTTTGTACGCTGGTGGAATCATTGGACCGTATTTTTTCAAAGATGCTGTTGGACGCAACGTTACGGTGAATGGCGATCGCTATCGTTCGATGCTAACAAACTTTTTGTTGCCAAAAATGGAAGAACTGAACTTGGTTGACATGTGGTTTCAACAAGATGGCGCTACATGCCACACAGCTCGCGATTCTATGGCCATTTTGAGGGAAAACTTCGGACAACAATTCATCTCAAGAAATGGACCCGTAAGTTGGCCACCAAGATCATGCGATTTAACGCCTTTAGACTATTTTTTGTGGGGCTACGTCAAGTCTAAAGTCTACAGAAATAAGCCAGCAACTATTCCAGCTTTGGAAGACAACATTTCCGAAGAAATTCGGGCTATTCCGGCCGAAATGCTCGAAAAAGTTGCCCAAAATTGGACTTTCCGAATGGACCACCTAAGACGCAGCCGCGGTCAACATTTAAATGAAACTATCTTCAAAAAGTAAATGTCATGAACCAATCTAACGTTTCAAATAAAGAACCGATGAGATTTTGCAAATTTTATGCGTTTTTTTTTTTAAAAAGTTATCAAGCTCTTAAAAAATCACCCTATACATCTCATTGGTAATACGTGTGGTATACGTAACTTTTAAATTACAAATGTGCTTAGTACGGCGTGCTATCAGATCATATCCTTACATATTTATTCAACCAAAAAATACGCGGTAATACATATATTTTGTTTTTGCTTTTTAAGGGTAACATTCTTGGTTTTTTGTTCAATTTTGGAAACTTTTTATTTTCTGTAAAAAATTAACAACGTACAATATTTTTTTTTAAATACAACATGAGAGTTTACAAATTTTCTTTTTTTCTACTTTTGAATAAATATACAAAGAAATATTGGGTAATCGAAAAGTGTTTTCGTATTTCTAATCAAACTTCAAATTATTATTTTTTTATATTTATAATAATAAATAAATAAACAAATATGTAGCATTTTGGTCGAAGAACGAGCGAACCATTGTTGTGCTACACGAACTGATACAGCATCGTCTCCGCAAACTTCACAAATTTAATTGGTGGCTCGCAGGGCATTCTTCCCTTTTTTATACAAAAATTTCAAAATGTAGCAAATTTCTTCATTATTTTCACTCATTTTTGAAAAGACTTACAGACTTTCTTCAACTTCCAAGAATTTTTTTTTTATTTTAATAAATGAATCTTAAAATCTCACCTTTCTAACACTATATGGCATGATATTGACAAAATATGACAGACTTTTTCGACTACCCTCTATAAATAGAAAGTATTTATTTTTCGCCTGATTATAAAAGAGTAGCACAAAAGTTTTTTTTTAAGTAACACACCTAGAAAGAAATTTGAAATAAATGTGTGTGAGTGTTAACCAAATTCTCCCAGAGCCCCTCGCACTGTAAAAATGTTTGAATTCAGATTATATCCTTGCCAACTCCTCTTATAACTGTTTTGTTAAAAGCTACTAGAAGTACGCTAGATCTATAAATAACCACGCCTAGTTTCCATAAAACATAATTCCAAACTCCATCTGATTCTTTCACTCTCCCTTATGGCGTTTAAGAATTATCAAAATCGGAATGTAACTATTCAAGCCCCCAGCTACTAGAAATGTAGACCATAGATCGAAAACATCGGTCAGTCTGTGAGATATATTATAGAAATTTGCAATCCCGAAGGAATACTATTTTGACAAAAATTGAATCGGATTAATAATTGAATATTTTATGTAAAATAATTTTACTAATTTCTTCAAAAACTAAATTCGATGTTAGAAAAATATTGTCTAGAAATCTATCGCAAACATTTATAGAGATGTTGGATTATTGACATTTCTAAGGGGAATTTTTTCCCTTTCCATAAAACATAATTCCAAACTCCATCTGATTCTTTCACTCACCTGGCATAACTCAGGTTTAAGAATTGTCAAAATCGGGATGTAACTTTTCAAGCCCACAGCTACTAGAAATGTAGACCATAGATCGAAAACATCGGTCAGTCTGTGAGATATATTATAGAAATTTCCAATCCCGAAGGAATACTATTTTGACAAAAATTGAATCGGATAATTCCCGTAGGCCCCATACAGCTAATGTAAATATTTTCGAACTTCTGTCCTACATACCGCATATATCTGGAAAATCATATATGAGTTATCTTAATAAAATTAAGAGAGCCTATTTTTCTAATAAAAATATGTGTTTCTGCATAAAATGGATAAAATGTTGAGAAAACTAGACTTCTGGTAATTAATATCACGACGATTGGTGATGGTATGTGAGGTACCCTAAAGAAGCTCAGATAAGAACATCATTTTCTGTTAATAATAAAATTTGACAAAAAGTACCATGAAATTTTAAATGAAACTCAAATACTTAATTATTCAACAAAAAATCACACGGAGCCAAATCTGGGGAATTCGGTGGTCTCAATTCATTATTAAGCTTTAACGGGACGAGCCGAACAATAACGCGTTTAAAATCTAAAATATCCACCGAAATCATTCGAATCAGTTGTAGACGTCGAGGGTCGTCCAGAGTGAGGCGTTTTGCAGGCTTTGTACCACTCATAAGCTTGTGTTTTTAATAAAACTGAATCATTGTTAGGCTTTTCTACTCAAAGTTTGAGACAAATTCTGTGTTCGAAATTTTTATCCATTGTAAAAATCGCAACTGACTTCTCATGTTCTCATATGTACCGAATTAAACAGCTGCTGTAAATAAACTGGTTAACCGATCGCGCTCATATTTGGCATAGTACTTAAGGACAGTCTTACCAATTTAGCAAAGTGCATTTTTTAAATAAAAACTTCACGTGAAATTTAATTACAATTTCCGGTAAATTTTGTATCTTAATGTATATAGTAATCCCAAAAAGAGGTAAAAACCATAAACTACTCCTACATCGTATAACTAATATTAGATTTTCAAACTTCCAGTAGACTACACCGTATATATCGGTTAATATGTAAGCAATTTCAATAGCTAAAAACATAATTTTATTTTAAATATTTGGCATATTTTCATTAACTCTATGCGTATAGTATATATAGTATATGTGTCAATAGGTACATAATCAAAATTTAACTTCAGGCACAAGCTTTGTAAAAAAGTTTACTATTCTTATGCCATTACGCTAGGTGCATCTTTTAAAATTTTTAGTCTACGTGGTTTCTAAAACTTTGTTTTCAGACAGATTTTTTATCAAATAAAAATATTACTTATTACTTACTTCAAATTGATCATTTAACATTGAGGCTAATTCATTCGTGAAAACCGTTTGAGGGAAGATCAAAAAAAAAAAACGATTTTCGATAGCATCATACAAGTAATAGTATTTTAGTATTGAATAATTTAATTTTTAATGTACTGTTAAAGCAACTACAAGAGCTAACAGATCAGCCCAAAAGAAATAGCTGCAAATAGTTTAGATAAAATTAATCAGAATCACAGCCCTTTTCTAAGAACTTTACTCAAAAACAAATTGGTATTTTCATTGGCTATTATAACACAACTTCTTCTGTATTATGGCGACTTACATAAAGATAAAATCCCAACGCCTAATTTTATCAATTCCAGTACACACCTTTACCAAAAACAACAAATTAAGCGCACAAGACTTCAGAGGCAGCCATTTCTTGATAAAATCAGCTTTACGCATAATTTAAAACAATTTCAGCTTCCATGAAATCAAACACATATACACACATGCATATGTTTGCATAAGAATGAGCAACGAGCACCTTTCGAATAGCCGGAAGAAAATGAAAATGTTATTCATTTTATAGGGCGACCGCAATTACATCAATTTTAGAATGACAACAATAATAAATTTTTAAAGGCGTACACATGTTGTTTACAGTTTTTGCTATCGCACAAATACACACTTATATATTCGAGACCTGTTATTCTGCACGTTGGTGCTGTTCTATGTACTAGGCGCACACTTGGTCTGCTTGTTGAGGGAATTTCGAAACGCCTAAAGATGCCACGCCACTACATGTATATGTGCATGTGTACCGTTAAATGTGTTTTGCTGAGCAAGAACGTGCAACTATTTAAGCGCTAAACGTGTACACATGTGTGGCTGTTGTAACCGCACGCACAATGTGCCACAGATAGGAACTAATGCGTTGACAACAACTGTGTCGACAGACAGACAAAACACTCAGCCAGCAGAGTCTACTAAAATGTAAAGGTTACTTCGGCTGGGGTTATTATTAAAGAGTCTGCGAGTGGCGGAGCGGGGGCCTGTTGGGCGGCCGCTTATGCCTAACAGTGTGGTCGACACAACATAAGCGACAATAGTAGAGTGGCAACATTAAATTACACACATCCGGTCAGGATATGCTAAACACAAGCAGAACACACGCATACACACACACATACAAGCGTATGGTAATTTTTCGGCTGCGCCAGATGTGTGCGACATACGAATGCAATGAGCATGCCACATGCCAACACACACACACCCAAGCGTTGAATGGTTTTGTCGAGCATAGGGTTTTAATATAGTTGTTGCTCGATGTTGTACGTGTTCTTGTTGATATCTTAATGACATGACAGTGCATGCAGCTCAGCAACAGTTTTTCATATACATTCGTTGCTTATTTTTGCTGTCACTTCTAATGTTGCAACACCAATGCGATTGTGGTAACGGCCACAGACGGCATCACAATCAGACCACTAGGCGCAAAATATTTGCACACTTGTGATTTGGAGGTTACACGACACTTTGAAGAAGGAGGTAGTTGCCTTGAAATTCACCACTGCCAAGGACAGGTTTCTATAAAATATTTGTTGTTTCAACAGTGGAACATTATGTACTGTTTTATTGTGATCTCTAAATTATTTCTAAGGGGGTAGAAGTTTTTCGGGTAAAATAGTGAAAAACAAGTAAGGAAGAGCTAAGTTCGGACATGACCAAACATTTCATAAAAACCAGGAAAGTAAATCTAGGTATCAGGTCTGTTAGTTACATAGTGTTCAAGACCAGTTTTCACCCGATTTTATTCATTTTAGGCACAAACATACACCTTTATAGGAAACACACGATTTCTCAATTTTATTAAGATAGCTCACATATTGCTCGATATTTGCGGTGTGAAGACACCCGAAGCTCAAAAATTTTTATATTTGGTTTATGGGTGGCTAAAAGCAGTATTGACCCCACCCAACCCATTTGTGCTGCACAGACGTCCTACTATCACCAAACGATTTTTACAGTATTATAATTGTAAATCTGACACATTTATCACTATTTTTGGCAAAAATAATAATAAAATTTTAATCTGTCTTATAAAACGACGGCTCATTAAGGTTGTCTTAATTTTTGGAAATAGGAAAAATCTGGTAATTGTAAAACCTACCTAACAAATTATTCAATGCATTTAAAAACAAAATCGCTAAGCTCATAAAAATACGACTAACCTTAATGGGTGCTACAGATAAAGCAAGCAATGAAAAGTTTATCGTACTTTGTATAATAAAACAAATATAACAACTGGACTTTATCAATCCACGAGCTTTTGATTTTAAAATTCCCTTTATTCTATAAACACTCGTTGTATATCATAAATATTAGCTAAAATCTTGGAAATTTTCCTTTGATATATATTTTTAGACACAAAACAAATTGCTTCCACACAGAAAAATAGAAATATTGCAATTTTTAAGGAAAGATTACCTCTCTCTATTTTGGTAGAGGTGGAGAATTGAACTTTTTTCATTTTAGTAAATATGTTCCATCGTAAGCCGTTTTTTCGGATATTCTAACATGATTGTGGATGACATCTGTTCGACACTCAATTGTCTATTGTCGAGACTCAATATTTTTTACAATTTGCACAAATTTTTCTTAAGGGGTTAGGGGTAGTCAGAGGCACGAAAAAATGAGAATTTTCAGTATTTTTTTTTTTTTGCTATTAAATCGTGTTATTTTGCAAAAGTAGTAATTTGGCATTATTATAAAATGTGTTGACTGAAGTCGTGAAAATTTCAAAAAAAAAGTTTAATTTTCAAAGGTATAGTTGTTTGTGTTGACCCAGTTCCTAAAAAAGGTACTTGCGGTGACAGCCATATAAGTCCTTGGAGATTTACCTAAAAACAATCGGACAAAAAAAAAATGGTTTTATAAATAGATAATATCGGACCTGATCGAAGGATTTTATTTTGTTTTCAAAATTAACAAAATGGCGTCCACAGGAATTTTTTTCTAAATTTTTGGGAATGAATAAACAATTATTTGGTCTTAAAAAATCGAAATTTTAGAAAAAAAAATCCTTCGACCAGACCCGAGTTTATTATGTATTCTAAAAGCTGTATAAATTTCATTAAAATCTACTGAGCGGTCTTCCAGCTACAGTTGTCACCAGTTCAAAAAACATAGTTTTGAGAAAAACGCGCTTAAAGTTTGCCATTTTGCTTTGAAGTGCCCGAGCTCCGTTTGTTATTTGTCGAATAACTCAAAAACTAATTATCGGTTCAACGTAAAATTTTTAGAGCATATTTTTAAGATATTGCACTTAACGAAAATGCAAAAAAAAATTGTTTGAAAATTTTAACTACCTCTTAACAATTCCGCATTATTTATTTACTTAGAAAATCAAGCCATAACCTTTTCTATAGTAAAAATTGTTTGATTTATCATTGGTACAGGGGTTTTATAATTCCTAAAAGTCGCGGAGCCTCGCATTCTCACTTTAGCCCGCCTCTTAACAAGTGTTTTTTTTTTTTTGGATACCCAGTGGATACTTGGGAATGGATATTCCCTTATTTTTTAAGCTTAGCAGCAATTTCCAGAAGAAAAAAAAATAAATTATCAGCTTGACGAGCTGAGTTGATCGGTCTGTATACACGGAAACTAGGCCCTCAGTTTTTTAGATATCTATAAGCCACTCTTTTGTCGGAAAATTTCGGACTACTTTAGTACATAACTATGTAAACTGAACGATCGGTTTCAAAACGAGATATCTTCACGAAATTTGGCATGGATTATTGTTCAATGGGGGAATACCTCTAGTACCATCAAAATAGATAATTTTTTCCACTTTTATTATGGGAGAATAAAAGCAGATCACATCCGATTTTTTTTTTTGCATATATTTTTATTAAGAGGCATTATTGAACTACAAAATAAAAATTATTTTATGTAGAAAAAAAGTGGCGAAAAAATCAACAATCGCGTTGATTGACATTTTTGTACCGCCGTCAACTTCCTGGCTAGGCTAGTAATTATTTTTAATCTCGAAGCTTTTATTGAGTGTAGAAGGGTTTTGAGAATTTCGGTAAATTGGAGATGTAAACTTGGATTTTGTAAAAAGTGTAATTTTTGCCAATGTTTTTCGACATTAAAATAGTTAAACAGCTGTCAAAATGCCATTTTTTCAGAAAAGCGGTACATCATGCACTTGAGTATAAAGTTGTCTATAAAATATGCTTTACTTCAAGTACATCGGTGAAATAATTCGCTCGAAATTTTGACGGCCGGATAAAAAAAGTTAGTTTCGACCAAACGAGCCTTAAAGTTTTGGTACCTACACAACAGCTGTCTGAAGTGTAGTAGTTCTGGGGCCTATTTCTTCGAAAATATTCGGAGTAAACCAATAAAACTCTGAAATTATAGTTTTGAAAAGTTTTTCAATTGATTAGAGCGAAAATCTTTTTTTTTATTTCTTCAAAATTCTCCCCTCCCTTAATGTAATTGTGCAATCTTCGAAGAAATTGTTCAGATCGAATCATTATAGCTGCAAACTGACCGATAAAAATCAAGTTCTTGTAAGGGATCTTTTGTATATGTGTTTGTGTTTATCTTTTGTAAGAAGAGATTATAACTAAACCAGAATGTTTTTTATGTTCTTATTCACAATCCCAACTTTTGCTTTTCGCCCTATGATTATTGCATGCTTATTTCATAATATATAGCAATTTGGCTTTCATGTTTTATGCAGTAACTTAAATTGGAGAAAGTAGGCATAAAATATGGCTTTTGTTTCAGTAAGGTCTCAATTTAAATATGCTTAATTCGTATCCTCGCACTCACATACAAATATGCACACATATTTCGAAGTCTCTTTTAAAGTTTGCCTTCTTTACATTTGCCCAAAAATGATCATAAGCCCAGCGTTGGAGTGGACTCTTCAATGAATGAAGCTACATATGCTGCACATACTATACAAAGTATAAGAACTGGCATATATAAGTATAAGCATAAGCTTGTGCGCCAACATACAGTTGCGAGGCGGTGTGTGCGTGCTTACGTGCGTAAAGACACCAGACGACATTTTATGAGTACATGTCTCTAGCGTATAATGGCTGCAGAGTCAATTGTAGCACATGTACACATGAGTGTAGGCGTGTGAGTGTGTGTGGTTATAAGCTTATGGCGGCATGCGTGTAATAACCGCTTGTCTGCAGATACTAAATCAACTCAATCGCATTTGCATTCATTTCATTACACGCTGAAAACCTTCCTCCTCCCCAACGAGTAACCCAAAAGGCGAGAAGAAGGTGTAAACCATTGATAGAGGGAAGAGCTGTTATTTCAGACAACGGAGGCACCGGGTCCATGATGCTGGCGAGTAATATTCGCCGAACATATGTTGCTTGCCGGCAGTCGGGTACACTATTTTAAGTGAAACATACCCAGCACCCGTATTTTTGCAACACATGTCGAGGCAGAGAGAAGTGCCACCAACTGCCAGGCGTAACACACACGCGCACATACACACGTGCGAGCACTTTTCACTCTCAACAAGCGGATTATGGGTTACATTCATAATAATAAAAGCGTTTTCATTTAGCCGCCGTACAAAATATCCTTCTGCGATATCCTTGTGAGCGCTTACAATTCGGCTTGTTTTCATTTCACTGCGACACAGCACACGCTGGTACATATACACGCACATACGTGCACATACCTACATACATGCAAACAAACAAATTTGTGTTGAAGAGGAAAAGTAATGCCACGGCCAGTTGATACACACACATGCATACGTGTGTGAGTTCATGGCCGCAGTCGGTGTCGGTGTCTCATTGCGACCACCAAAATTGCTACACCGACAGCCGGCGCATTTTACCGCGCAATTTTAATAGCAAATGAATGAAAATGTTTGCCGGTAACACGTTAACTTCTCAGCCGGTATTACCAATTTGGGAGATTCCACCGCCAACGCAGACATAATACCAACAGTTGGAGATAGAGTACCTTGAAGCCCAGATGACGTTTGTCTCTAATTCATAAACACTAGCTATTTTTGATTTTGCGAACTGAATATTTTTTCCTAGTTATTCCTTTCTGGATCGTAGGAACTCTATAAGGTTGTGTCATCCCACACGATTGGGAGCTGTGTTCTTTGCGCTGTCTACTTCTTCATGTTATATGTTGCTTTCCGTGACTTTGGCTTCCTTGCAGATTCGATTCAAACGACATCCTCAAATGCCACCTTCCTGATCTTACGACCTATAAAACACCATTTCCTTTGTTTACTTCTGTATGAGTTATTCTTTCGTTAAACTCCTTAACCGTTGATTGATTATTGTAGAGGCGATTAAAAATTATACTTATATGCTACTAAGAGCAAAAATAGTAATGCTTTGTTCATAATTTATACAATTCTTAATTTATTCGTCACTATCTATATCGTTGCCCTCAAAGTAACCCCACTTGGACCCAATACACTTGTGCCAACGTGTTTTCTAATACTCGAGACAGTTTTTTAAGTCAATTTCCTGTATAGCCTTCAATGCGCGTAGCGACTCACCTTTAAACTCAGAAGGAATCAATGCAGTATGCGACGGTTCATTATGTAAAAGCCAGGAGTTGTCGACTCATAATTCCCGCCTCTTTTTCCAAAAAGCTTTACACAAACGACTCAAATACTATTGCTTGTTAACAGTTTTACCGGTCGAAAGGAACTCGGAGTGCACTACATCTAGATAATTGAAGAAAGCTGTCAACATGACTTTGATTTTTGACCTGCCTTGGCATGTTTTTTCGGCTTGCGCTTACCTTTACAACGATATTCGGCCGATTGATCGTCTGCTTCCGGATCACAAGCATAAATCTAAGCCTCATTGCCAGTAATAATACGATTAATGACATCCTGGTCGTTGGCTTGCATTGTTTCACAGACGTTAACGCAACGCTGCTTTCCGAAAAAATTTAGTAATTTTTGTTTAATCGTGCTTTTATTTTTCTTGGGTCTAATGATTTTTCAAAATGGATTGGAAATGACTGTTCGTCGTCGATTCTCAAGCACCAATTCCTCTATTTTATTAACGTGTTGATCATCAATGGATGTTGATAGCTGTCCTGGACGTGGTTCGTCGTCAATGCGTAGTCGATTTTTATAATTTACCGAGTGTTACAAATCTAAAATGGTAACAGTGTCGTAGTTTTATTCAAGAAATACTAGAAAAGCAAAAAAACTTTAACTTCGATTGCTATAATACTCTATCAATTAGAAAAAATTTCTTATAAGAACTTGTTTTTTATCGGTCTGATTATATGGTAGCTGTGTATATATGCTGTAATCACTAATTTTGAAAAAATTTTCAGAGTTTACACCATTGTCTTAAACTATAACCTTAGCCAAATTTGGAAAGATTTCTCTTAAAATGAAAGAATTCTCCATGCAAGCGCTTGATTCAATCGTTCAGTTTGTATGGAGGCTATGTCCGACATTGGCCGTTCGACAAATGAGCAACTCTCTGAATATATGTCTGTACGTAGGTAGATGTCTCTCAATTTTTGAGACATATGTCTATGTGAAATGTTCCCAACGTCCTTTTCCTCCAAAAAGCTACTTATTTGTCGGAATCGTCGATATCGGACTTAGTCCTTTATGGAAACTTATCTTATTTGATTGACAAGGCATGGAATTTGGCGCAGAAAATCGTCAAAGACAGCTTTACAAGCTTCGAATATGGTCGTTTTTTTCAGATCGGACCTGTAGCATATAGCCGCCATACAAGTATACCATGCATAAAAGTTCTTTGTTCTTTACTAAGTAATCACTAGTTGAAGATAAATACCGTCTAATTGACTTTTACTTGCCGCATAAATTCAAAATTGGTAAACACTGCATGCTATTCCGTGCTAAATGAGTTAAAAAGAGTTTTAAGTATATCCTAGAGAAAAAAATCGTGTTTCTGGCACTCTACTGTTTATTATGCTAAATCCAAAGGCTCATAAGTTAGATTAAGTATTAAAGCTCATCACGTTGAGGAACATCACTCATCCACACATACTTGTATATACAAGTCTTTTAAATTTCAAAGAAGGAACGACGATGCATTCTGCGAATATAAGTGATTGTTCTGTAAATTTACATACCGCCAATTATATTCCAAATAGACTAACACTTAAAAATTATAACAATGAATGTCGATACTCACTGAAGAAATTTTTTTTATATAAAAACAACTAATATATTTCCAGAGACCATTTGACCCTATAGTGAAATTTCTACTCTCAAAGGGTATGAGGTATATCATAAATAGTTTTTTTATTTTAATCTGAGCTCCTCTGTACATATGTATGTAGATATTTGTATACAATAGTTTTCTACTGGGATTTATAAATTTCCGATTACAGACATACGCATTTGAGCTTTCCACATCCACCTACCATACTTGAGGTTATACTCCGCACTGTCTGATGCTCAAAATCCTTTTCCATTTCCATTTCCATCTCCATTCATTCCATTCCATTTCACTGTCATCTCAATGCTTGGATATATTCATTCCCTGCCCTCTATTTATTTTAAGCATGCAACACTCTTTCACTTGTCTCTACCATTTTGATTTTGCTTTTTATTCATATCATCTTGCACCCTTCTGTTGCAACTGTGCACTGTTTTTTGGTGAAATGTTAAAATCCTTAAATATGAAATATTTTTCAAAAAAATACTCAAAACTTACTGTGTACCTTTTCGAAGCTATGAAGCAATAAATTGGAGATTTTCTGTCATAAGCTTCTTGTTTCTTTTCATAGTTTTTAAAACAAGCACACCTTTCTTCGATTGTGCGCCTCTGTCTCCTTTGTACTATATTTTAATTGTTGTGTGGCATCCGTTAAATCATTTATGTGAACTGGAAAATTCGCATGTCTGAGCTGCAGAATTAATATTGGGAAATTTTAGTTGTCTGCAATTATTTAAATTCTATCTAAGAAGCACTATTGAAAGTCAAAAGTAAAGTTCGGTCGAACATTTAAGTCTCTTAAGTCAACTGTTCGCGTTCAGAATTTTTGTACTTAATTCATAAAAAATGTATTTGCTTCCAAAAATAAAATGACCTTATGATTATAATACACGAGTTCAGGTCTATTAGTAAATATATGTACATATTCTCTCACAACAATTCTATTGACTCAATGATGTTTTCCTTCTCTTGCCTCTTTCTCTCTTTCTCCGTCGCTCTCTTTCGACCGCCAAATCACGAAAATATCATATAATTTTGACAGACATTTGCTAGAATTTTGTGTGGAACATTAAAGATATGTGTTTCATAGAATCTTTACATCACAAGTATCAAGGCTTTTGGTCCTTTATAAGTTTTGTATATTCAGCTGGGAATTATTTATCGCTTAGCTATTGACAATTACACAAAAGTGATTTTTATACCCTGAACAGGGTATATTAAGTTTGTCACGAAGTTTGTAACACCCAGAAGGAATCGTCGGAGACCCTATAAAGTATATATATAAATGATCAGTATGTCGAGCTGAGTCGATTTAGCCATGTCCGTCTGTCTGTCCGTCTGTCCGTCTGTCTGTCCGTCTGTCCGTCTGTCTGTATATATACGAACTAGTCCCTCAGTTTTTAAGATATCGTTTTGAAATTTTGCAAACGTCATTTTCTCTTCAAGAAGCTGCACATTTGTCGGAACGGCCGATATCGGACCACTATAGCATATAGCTGCCATACAAACTGAACGATCGGAATCAAGTTCTTATATGGAAAACTTTCACATTTGACAAGATATATTCACGAAATTTGGTATATATTATTTTCTAAGGCAACAATGTAATCTCCGAAGAAATTGTTCAGATCGGTTCACTATAGCATATAGCTGCCATACAAACTGAACGATCGGAATCAAGTTCTTGTATGGACAACTTTCACATTTGACAAGATATATTCACGAAATTTGGTATATATTATTTTCTAAGGCAACAATGTAATCTCCGAAGAAATTGTTCAGATCGGTTGACTATAGCATATAGCTGCCATACAAACTGAACGATCTGAATCAAGTTCTTGTATGGACAACTTTCACATTTGACAAGATATATTCACGAAATTTGATATATATAATTTTCTAAGACAACAATGTAATCTCCGAAGAAATTGTTCAGATCGGTCGACTATAGCATATAGCTGCCATACAAACTGAACGATCTGAATCAAGTTCTTGTATGGACAACTTTCACATTTGACAAGATATATTCACGAAATTTGATATATATTATTTTCTAAGGCAACAATGTAATCTCCGAAGAAATTGTTCAGATCGGTTGACTATAGCATATAGTTTCCATACAAACTGAACAAATAGTTACTAACAGAAATGCACCTGTGAAGGGTATTTAGCTTCGGTGCAACCGAAGTTAACGTTTTTTCTTGTTTATATAGGATCTTATATACTCTCAACTAACTATTACACTAGTGGTCTGGTTTTGTCTGGAGAATTGCTTTATACCGTAATATTTTCTATATGAAGGAAACTGCCTGAAAAGTCGATGCCAAAACTGTTTTTCGAAACCAGTCGTTTTTTGGCTTCGTCGCTCCGAAATCAGAAAATGCCTTTCGTAGACAACCAAAAAATGATATTAGTTGTTAAGCTGAAGAATAGAGTTCAGTTCTAAGTTCGCATAGAACCCTAACCTTGCTTCGGAGCAAGTTCATAATTCTAAAAATTATTATTTTATTTAATTTTCTGTAGATTGTAATATCTTGAATATATAGTAATTCGAGTAAGAAGCATGCTGGCTCAATCAATTCAAGTTAAGAGCGCTTGCAGTGCTCGACATAAGTTATGTCAAAACACATATTTATATAACACACACAGGTACATATTTGCCTTCCACTTACCGCCTTTTAACCCTTGCGTCAGCAATAAACACACTTTAGCAGCGCTGACAGACAGATTTGCAGGAGTGACACGTATGCAAATGCGATGTTGCACGTTGTGGCGCGCGCAAAGCAAAGAGGAAAGTAACACGCTACGTGCGGCACAGCGTGAAAGTGAAGATGAATGTCAACTTCTTGCTGAAACTCATATCAAGAACATGTGTGGCGTGCATTAAGATTAAGGTAACACGTTAAAAGAGTATCAACCTTAAATTGTTGGGGATTGGATTTTAAGACAGTGAGTGTTAGATATTAAAATTGTATAATCTTAAAATCTTAAAAGAAAGTATAGTATCCAAATAATACATTATAATTTCTTAATCTAAACTGTCTGGAAATTTTACAGTTTTCATTAATCTCATTATCCCAGCACATACCTCCAAAATCAACTCACACATCATAAAATTTTCAGCTCAATCTAGAAGCATCTTTCACCTTAAACATAAAAATCATTTATAGTATATTGCGCAGTGTTTCTTCTCTTTTAATTAATTTATTCAAAATGTGGAAAAGTACAAAATGAAAAGCCATTGAAAATTATACTCAAAATTTCAAGCATCAAACGTTAGGCAGCAATTTGATTTATGACTCTCCGTGAGTGGTGCGGCGGCAGCAGCTGCTGTACAAAGGCCACCTGCCCGCTGGTCGCCACGCCGTCAGTCGTTTTCAAATTAAATTATACACACTTTCTTATATACAATTACTCATCAATGCCGTATGCTGACCGAAGCAAGCCAGGTGCGAAGGGGATCCGAATTTTCATTTTTATCTCACGGTTAACTAATAAAAATACTTAATTAGGCTTCATGACGAGAAGTGGGCGTTTATTTTCGTAAACATAAATAATTTTTTATTACTTAATTTTCGCAATGCATTTTCTTGAAACAAGTAGTTTTTCCAAGTAGTGAAATAAAATATAAACTTTTGGATCTTCAGGTTTTGCAATCGATTAAGTATAATCGATATTATTAAAATGTTTACTATTTGGCAAAGGCGGCGAAATATTAAAAATCCTTCAATATTTAATATTTATTAGCGATACACATTGTAAACAATTACTCAAAAATACAAAATTCTACAGGAGATAAGCTATATGACAATGTAATAACTATAGGTCAAATTATTTAAACAATTTCCAAAAAATTTAGTACCATTTTAACCACATAAATCGACAATTACAATTTTTTGTGGTTAACGCTTTTAAGAAGTTATAGTTAAAGTTTTAGAAATTCGAATTAGAAGCTGACAGACGGTTTTGCAAGAATGCGAGCCGTGATCGTTTTCTGAACACACTTCCGTAAAAGGTTCAATTTTTGTTCCGCAATTTTATGACTATACAATGCTTTTTCACTATCAAAAATCTTTTAAAGTTACAAGTTTGTAATTAAAAAAAAAGTAAGAAAGGGTTAAGTTCCGTTTTAACCGAAAATTTTATACTCTTGCAACTTGCAATAATCCAAGTCGGTGAAGTACTTATACATACATACATAAGTAGGTATTGGCAAAACTTTGTATTAAACCAGCTGGGTCGATATATGTACATATATCGCATAAAGCCTAGAGAAATTCGAAAATCTTTATATTATGTAGGGCTATGAAAAGTATTTTTCCAAGCCATTTTTAACATAATTATTATCAGAGAAACCTTTTTCCTATATTTCAATAATATATCTCACTAGTTGACCGATATTTTCGGCAAAAAGGCAGCCATACGCACAGAAGTCCACATATTTGGTGTCTGAGTTCATGAAAAGTTAAAGTCCGATTTTGACAATTTTTGGGCGCAAGATGAAATATCTTGAGGGCACTATAATATCAGGATAGTATTTCCTACCTAATTTGGTTGAAATCGATTTCATAGATCCTGAGATACAAACTTTCACCTAAAAGTGGGCGATGCCATACCCATCGTAAAAATTTCACACCGCCTGCTATAAAACCTTTCCGTACCATCTCTGGTATTTATTTATTGACTGGGCCAAATTTTGCGAATCTTTCGAGAACTTTTTCTGCAGTACCATGCCGATCAATCTATCTAGATACATGTTCGTTCAGAGCTCGAATTCGTCACAGGAAGTGTGCAGAATATGCGAAGAAAACTATGAATTATGGGGTATAGGTCTACATCGCAGTTCTTCAACGTTTCCAATGCAGTAGTCGGTAACTTGTTACCTTTTGACTTTTGCTTCTACCCCCAATGACACTGCTAGTAATCAAGTTCGCCTTGGAGCTGTAAACGTCGCACGACTTTGTCATTGTCTAAAAGGCCTTTGAATTTATCTACCAAGCAGTCAATAAGGTTTCCCATTTCTTTGCTTTTGAAAGCACATACTCGTACTTTACATGTACACTGAGGCCCTGTAATATTCTTCGCAAGTTCTCACGCAAAAATTTTCGCGTTTTGTTTGTCAGCCGCAGATTTTTGGCTTTTCCTCGCCAACTTTCAGTTCTGCTAGCATTTTTTTCGTTTCTGAATAAATGGATCGGAAATGTTCGACATAAGCAGCGTATCTATCATATTTAATGCATTTTCCAGATCACTCGATCCTTTCTGAAGAAGAGATAGAATGAACTACGATTTTTGAAAAATATCAAAAATTAGTTTTGAAAAAATGTTCGTTTTTTTTTAATGCCAAATTGACAATTTTCAACCAATCAAGTCGAGCGGTCAATTTCTCGTCGAGTAATGATATCAGCAATTTTGAAAAAGGTCATTTCGAGAAAAATGGTTGCTCTTTAGAATGCTGCCATTTAAAAACTACTCAGGATACGATACGACCTTTTTGAAAATATAAACTATCAAAAAAGTAAAAATATTAATTTTTTGAAAGTGTCACACTGGTATAGCCTCTTAAGGTCTTGAATCTTGTTTTGGTTTTATTATCTGTCTATTAGTTTAATCCAAGTAGGCAAAGTTTGTACTGAAATATGTATTTTTTTAATTTTAGTTGAAGAATACTTTCTTTCACTTTAAATCAATTAATATTTTAACTGAAAATACAGATTTTCATTTTAAGTGTCTTACGTGTTTGAAATGTTGAAATATTTTACTTAAGTAAACATACAAACACAAATATAACAAATGGAAATGTCTGTTACAGCTAAAATGTAGTCCATAGGAAATATATAGACAAACAAACAAAACAAGCACCTTTGTTTTCATTTCAGTTTCTTCAACTAGTCCATTTCTGTTAAGAAATATTTATGGTGCTTGCTTTTCAAATCCGCAAATAATTTTACGTATTAGCTGTTGAGCGAAATCCGTTTCGAAACTACATTGTAATGTCTAGTATGCAATCAGCTGAGAAAACAAACAGTGCCAATTTTATTCTTCGTATTTGTTTAGGTATTTTAAGTAATCGGAAAATGAGCAAATATTTTTTTCTTTTTGTTGTGTTTTCCCTAGGACTATGTAATCATTGAAAGGAACTTTAAGAAATAAATAAATATATTGCTGACGTCATTTCGCTTTTGTATTGGCACACAATTTTTTTTTAAGTTTTGTAATTTGCGCAGTCAGTTGTCATTTTTAAACTTGAAAATTAAAATTAATGTTATTTCCTTAATTTCTTTTTTTACTATTTTTAATTTATTTATGTATGAATATTTGCTACAAGCTCTTAGTGCAAAGATAGGCGGATAATCTACTAAGTCAAATAATGACAAACTTAAAAACTTAAAATCACATGCAAATATTGTCAGCTGTCAGTCACTTTGAGTGAACTATCCTTTTGGGTTAGTGACTTGATATACATTCTGACAAAAAAAGTACCCGACACTTTCGGCTTTCAATTCTACTTCCGACATACACTGTACAAATTGTAAATATAATGCAAAGATTTAGTTATTCATCAATATTTGATTTGTTGCCTTCAAAGTAATCCTCACCACACTTATGCCAACGATTTTTCCAGTCCTCGAAACACTTTTTATAAGCACTTTTTGGGATGGTCTTCAGCTCCTTCAGCGAATTTTGTTTTATCTCTTGGAGTTCATGTTCCACGCAATATCTATTTGGGGAATAAGAAAAAATATACGCCGTTTTTGAACGGCTTCGGCGTGGGTTTTTTGATTTTGGCTATTTTTTTCCATCCATTCTGATGATTGTTGACTTGCTTGCATGTCAAACTCATGAACCTATTTCTCATCAGCAGTTTAATACTCTCCATGAATGTGGGATTCGTAACATCCCATCTTTCACTTTCTAATATTTTCATCAGTTGAAGAAGTCAAAGGTCGTCCAGAACGAGGCATGTGTTCAACGATCTCTCGACTGTCTTTGAAGACTTTATCCACTCGTAGGCCGTAAGATTTTTCAAACATTCCCAACGATTCCGCTACTGTAAACAAACTGGTTGACAGATTGCGCTATAATTTTTTATTTTTATTTTGAAATATTATCTACCCGAGAAATTTTATTAAAATTTTATTAAAATTTTCGGATATTTTTTTGTCACAATGTACATATAATTTTTTCATAGTTTCAATACACCCTACGTACAGGAAAGCTTTTTCTTGATAAATGTGGTGATGCTCTCGCTGGTTTCCTTGTAACTGCTATAAGGTCAAGGGAGTCCAAAAATTTTCAGAGTGAATGGCTGATTATAAAGTGAACTAAATTCTGTAAATGTAAACTTTGTTATTTATTTACTAAGTGAATGCCTTCTCAAAAAAAAAAATTCAGAAAAACACGTGTTTTTTACGTGGTAGTGGATATAACCCCTTGAATTACCACAACTTGATATTTTATAGACGCAATAAATTTGCAATTTAATTAAAATTTTCTACAGACTTTACTGACTTTACTGCATTGCCATAGTTACACCATAGAAGATAGAAAATAACTGAGGTTTTGCACTGAGACCTACGAGTATGGTATAAAATATACGTACCTCTGCAGATATTATATATGCCAATCTATTCTTACTTTTAGTGTTGCTACAATCCATTGGCCTCTCAGTTTCATGCATTATGCGGTATTCCTACAGACGAAAATTTTAAATTAACTCGCTTAATTAATGAAAATTTTAATATTTATATTTATTGCTAATACAGTGAGCTGGCGCAAAGCGAACGCAAAAGCAAAGAATAATTAAAAAATGCTAACGCAAAAAAAAAACGAAAAGCACTGATTTATAAATATTAAATGTTAAAAAAGCGACCACTAAAACCACAGTTAACCGTATAGTAAACATGTGTCCATATGCATATGCCTTCATTTTAGTGTTGGAGAATAGCGAGTACTTCTGGGTATCGAAAATCATTTTTTTAATGGTTCGAAAACAAAATTGGTAAAATTATATAAATGAAATATTATAAAAAAAAAATTGGCAAATTAACTTAGCTGAAACAAAAAAAATTAATTATTACGCTATTAGTCCATTTTTGATTTTGTAGGAGTTGTTTAAATTACTCATTGAAGTAAACGCCATTAAGGGGTTATACCTATTTGTTAGTCTATTTTTTGTTGCGAATTGTTTTGAAAACTGTACATTTACAGAATTTATGTATTATTCTGAATATTCGGTTTCAAAAATTTGGATTCTTTTGATCACATAGCCCATATACAAGAGGAATTTTCAAAAAAAGGTGTCTGGAGGTGGAAGATTTTTCTACTTAAAATTATCTCAAATCAAAGACCAAACGAATTATTTTAATAAATGAGTATATGTCTTTATAGGAGGAATAATAAAAATTTTGGGTTCTGCGAAAGTATGGCTCTTCAAAGTCGATTTCTGGGAATGAAATTTACGCTTCAGAGGTTCTTAAAAATATAAATTTATAACAAAAATATTATTCCTACGACCATTACCATACTAATATTTATATCTAGACAGATCGTTGTGTAAATTTCAAGTCAATCGGTGGAACCGTTTCGTATAAAATTTCCTGTGAAATGAGTGTTTCGATAACAACGCGTTAAAAGACTACTCCGATTACTCTCAGTTATATACTCGTATATCTAAACTTTTTCCCAAATAATCTTCAAGTTCTAGGAGAATATTCGGAAATATATGTTCATTCGATAAATATCAATTTCTTGATTTCTTTGAAGCCAGAAGTGGATAATACGCCTTAGTCGCTTCAAAACACTTGAAATCGCTACACTTGAACCAATTTATAGTAGGACCTCCACTTACTAGAATGTCTATGTATGGTATATAATACCAAGTTTTTTTTGTATTTTTTTCCGAGTACCCTGATTTTGCTGCACACTCGAAACGATTACTGAATACTACTAACTGAAAATATTTATTCGAATATCAGTTTTATAGTAAGTAGAAAAGCAACTCGACTACATTTGGTATCTCTTCTGCTAGTTGATACCAAAATGTGTCTAAATGCACAGAAATGCAGTGGCAATAAATGAACGGAGTAATAATGATTATTTTTTTGCCGCTTTGTGGTCATTCACACAGACAAGTGAACGGTCAAAAGCGAAAAATTGGAAGGCAAACGATATGGTATGAGAACGAGAGCATAACGTAAGCCAAAAATGAAAAAAGTAAAATTAAAAAAAAAAATATTAAAAACTACATTTGAGGGAGTGAGAG
The DNA here is from genome assembly GCA_037783105.1 of Bactrocera zonata. Classification (NCBI taxonomy): domain Eukaryota; kingdom Metazoa; phylum Arthropoda; class Insecta; order Diptera; family Tephritidae; genus Bactrocera; species Bactrocera zonata. Next base: position 12,467 of record JBAWJQ010003722.1, on the reverse strand, counting down.
TGTATGAGGCGAAGGCAGCAACAATTATTTTAGACAGCTTGTTGTTAGTGTTACAACAAATGCAACGCCGTCTGGCTTTGAAGCTGAAAAAGTTGTTCGCTCGTGCATATACATATGAATATATGTCGATGCATAAGTATGCCAGCATTATATTGGCCAGATAACAAATAAAGGCAAATCAGCCACAGATAAAGTGGCATGCGATTGACATGCGATAAAAATGCAAAAATTCCAACTGATTTACAAATGTGTAAGCGTATGCAGCCCGCGTGTATCAAATATTTGATGAGGGAATATATTTTTAACGGTTTATATGGTTTTTAACCAGTTTGAGTTTGCACTAAATTAACGATTACTTTCCAGAAACACACACATAGTCTTACATGCAAAATTATATTCGTTTATCCGCTTCCGTTATCTTCGAAAGTTATATGTTTTCACTGAAAAATCGGTCAATAATTTCTATTTTGGGAGATTTTCAATTACCAGTTTAAATATCTGGTAAGCCATACACAAGAGCTGTACACACCAACGGACGATATCGACCAACCTAGGAGTAAATACCGATAAGATGGATATGGTACTCCTTACAATGAAGTAAAAATCCTAACTTGGAAATCCCGAAGTCCAACGGAGTTGAATTAACAACTAAGGAGCATACTAAGTACCTGGAATTAATTTTGGAAACCAAATGTGTAAACTCAATAGGAATGAAATATTGTTAAGGCCAGTGATACCCTATACGAATGTATGAAGTTGATAGGGTCCAAATAGGCCTATAACCTAGCCTCATGCATTGGTGTTACACAATGGTAGTTAAGTCAATTTACGGGAGCGCTAATAAGACCCACTCCAACAGCTGCACTAAAAGGTTACTTAACGTGCCACCATCGGCATTGCTGTGGAAAGCTCTCTGGCAAAATCAGCTGCAAAACTGGTGGCATTAGGTGAATGCTCTACAAAGACCACCGAACATAGCACAATAAGCGGAGGTTTAGTGGATAAAATAGGACATAGATACTACTGTGTCCAAAAAATAAGGTGAATTTAAAAATAAGATGTCGAAGGATTTGGAGAATTCTTTTTTTTTTTTAGATTGGTAGTGGTGTCAGTCACATTTATGTCAAATTTCATGTCAAAATATTCATTAGTGTTTGAGATATGTGTCGTTTTGTGAGCTGCTAAAAGTGAGTTTTTCGGTTTTTGCGATGTCGAAATTTGTTGAGCCAAGAATTTGCATTAAATTTTGTTTACGGAATCAATTTTCTGCTGCGGATACGTTGAGGATGATACAGAAAGCTTTTGGCGATGAGGCTATGTCTAAAAAAAATGTTTACAAGTGGTATAGTGAGTTCCAAGTCGGCCGTGGACGTGTCGAAGACGAAGAGCGTCCAGGGCGACCATCAACCTCAACCGACAAAGCTCACGTTCAACAAATAAAAGATTTGGTGTTGAAAAACGATCGATTAACAATAAAAGACCTTGCTGATGAAGTTGGCATATCGAAAGGCTCAGCCAATACCATTTTGAAGGATGTTTTAGGCCTCAAGCGCGTCAAATCTCGACTGGTGCCGAAAATATTGATTTTTTTGGAAAAAAGGCGTCGCGTTGAAGGGTGTGAAACGATGCTTTCGGACTACCAGGGTATTATGAAATGCATTATAACTGGCGATGAGACTTGGTCTATGCTTACGACCCCGAAACAACTGATCAATCGAGCGAATATCGTGCCAAAAGAGAGCCGAGACCAAAAAAATCGCGCCAAAGTCACTCAAAAATCAAGGTCATGTTGACTGTTTTCTTCGATTATCGTGGTGTTTTGCATTATGAATTCCTTTCAACCGGTCAAACAGTCAACAAGGAATATTATTTGAACGTTATGCGTCGTTTGCGTAACCTATCCGCCAAAAAAGGCCGGAATTGTGGAAAGACATTTCTTGGTTTTTACACCACGGTAATGCGCCATCCCATACTGCCCTCGTAATGCGTGATAATTTTACCAAAAACTCAACCCATATCTTTCCGCAACCATCGTATTCACCTGATCTGGCGCCGTGCGACTTCTGGCTGTTCACCAAGTTCAAAAGACCGCTCCGGGAACACCGTTTTTATACGATAAAGGAGATTCAAGCCGCAGCGAAGACGGAAATGAAGGCCATCCCGGAAAGTGCCTACAACCAGTGTTTCGAAGATTGGAAAATCCGTTGGCATAAGTGCATTGTATCGGGAGGGGATTACTTTGAAGGGGGTGAACTTGATTTGGAAGAATAAATAAAGAATTTTCAAAATAGATACAATGTCACCTTATTTTGTATACCGAGTTCTAGGCCACAGAGTAATTCCGGAAAACGAAAAAGCTGAGTAGATTGGAAAAAGTGCCATCCGTTTAACTACCAAACTAGTGTAGGAAATAAGGGAGACACTGAAAACGGTACACAATGAAATTTCCGAAAGGGTTGACAGACGGTTTTAAATGGAAATAAAACGCCTTAAGGATATGCAGGATCGGCAAAATCATGTGAAAGGCGGCGGAAAAAATACGCATGCTTTTCACTCCCACTGTCTAGAAAAGACTGCAGATAAGTAGGCTTAAGATGCTGGAGCACCTCTTTTGCTTCAGAACGGTCTTATTTAGAACTTGTCTTAAGTATCTAGGAATATTGATATTCACGGGACTGGATGAAGAGGAATTAAATATCTAATCTTTATGAAAATTCATAAAAATCATTGACGGCTTGCATGACGTAAACTTCGTCTCATAGTTAACTGAACCTGCATCTGTCATTACAGAGGGAATGAAGGTCTGTGTATGGCGTCACAGCCAGTCAGTATAACCTAACCGACAGACATTATATTTGTAGCTGGTTTTTCTGAGTTTCCTAATTGAATGGGTGCATTTCATCTTATTCTTTTTAAATATATGTAGATAAGGCTTTGTTTCAGTCTGAAAACATTTTTTGCTTTGTTTCGTACACGTCATCAACCCTCAACCACCCGATTATTCTGATGTTAAAACAAATATGTCCTATCAAATGAAAATTTAGGATCCAATACAAATAATCAATCCATTGAATTTGAACTAATTGGACTTGAAAAAATTATTACTACTCTACTTAACCCTGGACGCACTTTGTTATTCGACTCGGATAACAATCATCGTCCTCATGGTTAAAACAGTTGAATTTTCTTGAGAACTTTTGCCTCCGTAATAACTCCTTCCCTTTTTATTTTATGGTATTATAATCTGGGACAGTAAAAAATGATCAAACGATTAAAAAAAAAATCAATCTCTTATAATCGAGGTACAAGAAAGAGGATAACGTCGGCACACCTAGTGTGACAGTCTAAATATTTTTGGGAATTAAGAAACAATTGTTTTAATCTTAAACTCAAGGGTATATTTACACATATTTTAAGCAAACACAGCAAAATCTTTAAATATTTTAATCACACGCGATAAACTGCGATCATACATATTTCATAAGTTCTACCTTCAAGCGATGAAAAACCCCATCTATAACAACAATATTCCATATTATATCATAATAGTACTCTATTTATAAACATATAAACACTATTTTCTTATTAGTAATAAAAACATGTTTTCTCAAACAAACTTATCTAATATGCAATGTGTTAGCACACCTAACCACATGCCACATTATTAGTCATAACATTAAAACAAAAATATACAAAAGCTGCCAAATAATAACAAAAAACAACAACAAAGTAATAAAAAGTAATAACACCACAAATAGCAAAACAATCGCTATAATATAGCGCATGTAAAGAGGAAGAGGCAGTTGAGGCTCTCAGCCATACACTACTACTAGTACATCCCTTAGTTATTCACAAACATATACACTTTGCCGAAACTAGCCAACTTTTTTGTTGTTTTATCATCATTGTATAAATATTTTACATATTTCGCTATTTTTAGAAATATTTTACACTTTTTGTTGCGCCACGTTGTTATCATTAATTTTTTGTTCAATTTCATTTGCTTTTGTCTCGGATGTTTTATTCTTCGAATTGCCTTTTCGGCGGCTGTGTTCACTCAAATTTGGCACAAAAATATGTAACAATTTATATATGCAATATATATTTTTAATTTTCCTCTCAAAGCGCACACACGACGGCGATGTATCGCCGACGAATCGAACGCAGAACATATGAACAGACAGATCGCTGTCTAGCATACTAGATTTTCGGGTTTACATACTATACATACGTAGACAAGTGCTTAAGAGCGCGTTCAGACAGGGTAACTTTAAGTCATTGTAGGAGACCTTTTTACGCATCTCAGCTATCTTGCAGTAATCTATACCAAATTTTATAGATATCTTGTCATAGTTATAGAAAGGGTTTCTATAAATGGATTTGATTTGGATCGGACAGCTTGTGTGACAGCTACACGCTATAATGGTCTGATCTTAATAATATGTTCGGATATTATACCGTTACTTTGAACCCTAATCGGTCCCAAATTTCGTGAAGATATTTCGTCAAGTAAAAAAGTTTTTGTTACAAGGTCTTTAATTTGATCTGTCAGTTTGCATGACATCTATATACCATAAAGATCAGATCTTAACCAATATGTTTGAAGATTTTGTCGTTGTTTTAGAAAATAATCCATGCAAAATTTATGAAGACATCTAGCCAAGTAAAAAAGGTCTTAATATCAGGACTTTATATTGATTGGACGGTTTATATGGCAGCTAAATGTTATTGTGGTCCGATATCGGCGACTCTCGTCAACCAGAAGTTTCCTGTAGAGTAAATAAAGTGTACAAAATTTCTGATCGATATCGAAAATTGAGAGACTATTGCGCCTATAGGCAGAAAGACATGACTAAATCGGCTCAGATTGACATGCTGATCATTTATATATAACCTTATATGGTTACCAGAGACTTCTTCTGGTTATGATAACTTCTTGTTAAACTTAATATACTCCGTCAAAGGAATAATTATGGGAAATAAAATTTTAACAAAAGTTCCCATGTCTGCACACGTCTGAACACAAGCGAAATTTCAACAGAAAAAATTTCCGCCTGCTTCGCCTTCAACTTTTTCGTCTTGTTTACAGTAATTGAGTGTGAATGTCGACACGCCCACTCAGTGGCTGGCACTTTTGACGTGCAACAATCCGCGTAAGTGCATGCAAGTTCAGTGTGTGTGTGTGTGTGTGTGTGTAACATGATGCTGGTGAAGGCTACACGGCGCTGTGCAACGTTGCATACATTTGCATGGCTAACATGTTGAGGTGTTGCATGCCACTGGCTACATGCAACAGTGTTACTGTATATTAATTCAAACATACATACACATATTTGGCATATATTACTACAATTAAATGCATGCCATTGACATGCCACACGCGCACACACGCTCACGCTGTCAATTTGCATAAAAAACTAGAAAGTTCACACTTACAACACAATTAGCTTCCAGGTGTGTAATAAAGCGAGCGCGAAATTTTTCTGAACTTGCAACACCAAATTCAATTACATACCTGAAAACACGGCTTGTATGTACAATATATGTGTATGTAGTTGGGGAAAAACACATATGTATATAAATATGTAAGTTGCAAAAACTACTTGCAACATCATATGCATACGGCATGTATGTATGTAGGTATTTGAAAGCGCTGAACTATGTTACTGACGAAAAAACTGAAAAGGAAATATGCCAAAAATGCAGCAGCGCATTTTATTTCATTTTCCATTGCTACAAGCTGTTGCATGCCGTGTTTATTTATTTATAATAATGTTTTCGCGCTTCTGCAATAACTGTTTAAATACTGAAATGCTTGTTTACACTATATATGTAGATAACCCGGAAGGAAATGCGCTAGTTCCAAACTGTCTCTTTTCTGTTACAATTCGAGCTATTAGGGATCCTTTTTATTGCATAAGGCTGAGTTCACACACAGCAACTTTTGTTTTTAGAAGAAGGGTCAGCTGATTAGAAAGTCTTCATTTCTTTTCTTTTTAAGGGGGCTTCTACCTTGTTGCTATGCTAAAGTTATGAGCTTTCGAAAAATAAATCGATTTTTAAATGTTTTTTGTTGCAAATAACTTTTTTAATTGAACAATTTCATTTCAATATTTTTGGTAAATTCTAGTACCAGGGTATCACAAACTTCTGACGAACACGTGTAAAAAATTTCATGGGGATTGCTCTATTTTGCGTACTGTAGGACTTCTATCAATTCGAAAAACATGGCTTTATTTAGAAAAACGCGTTTAATAAAAGCGTATTAAAAAGGGCCGCGGCGGATTAGCGCGATTGACATCACTTCACAAAACAGCAAATAACTTTCGTAATTTAAAAGATTTCAGTTCGAAATTTTGAGAAGGTATTCTTGAAATATGTATCTAACTGAATATGCATACAAATTAATAACATTTTTTTTTGAACTCAGAAGCCTTCTTAAAATTATTTGAGTTTTATAATTTTTTGAGAATATAGCGATTTACATATAATATCAAAAAAATAGCCGCAATACCAACTCTGTTTGAGCAAAGTTGAACATTAAAACATATTTCAACTTCTTGGGAATGATTTTCTGCAGAATTTGGCAGTCTGATAATGTAGCCTTCACGTATTTTTATGGCAATATAAGACATCACTCAAAGACCAACTACATTCCAGTTTCGTTGAGCCGATTATAGTGGTAACTCATAGTCATTAAACATCAACAATTCATAAACAAGTTAGGTAAGGCTGATATCAAGAGAGGATCCCACTTGGACTGGTTATGAGCAGTTCTTTTTGAAAAGAGAAAAAAAAACGAAAACTAAACTGGATGTTTAAGATGTAACATCCAAAGTTTTCTAGGTTTCATCTGGACCAATCAATAAGAAATTGTTTAGTTTTTTCAACATACAGTAGTAGTATTCATCCAAGCAACTTCAATGACCAGCTAGAACACCATTATTAAGAAAAGCCTAAGCTTGTTGCGGATGAAAAGGTTCTTTTGCCATTTTTTGGGCCAAAAGAATTTTACGACCGTACTTGTACCAATAATTGCCCAGCACTCACCAAGCTCCCGCCTGTTCCAACTATCCAATAGTAACCTCAAAAGGACAGAGAAGCTTCGGCCCATACTCATTCCAATAACAAGGATGCTAAGATGTCTAGAGTACTTAGAGTCTCTAGCAATTCTTCTATAGCCTGATATCCAAACTAGCCTTAACCAGAAGTAACCTGAAGCCGTTGATTCAATGATCACGAGGCTTGAAAGATATAGATGGCTAGTTGCCGAGAGTAAACTCTTCCACCAACGTTTCCCCAAACCTTAACCCATTCACAAATAAACGCATTGTGCACCTTTCGCAACGGCGTCTTTCTTTAGCGGCATTTTTCTACTCACAGCTTCTTCTCAGTTATAATTGCAAAGAAAATTTCGACAGAGCTTGCTTCCTTGACTCGATGCATATGAATTCATGAGCTGAGGATTCCGGAGTATTCAGCTGCAAGCTTATTTAGATAACCGACTTCTCTAAGTCTAAAAGTAAAATTTCTCGTAAGGCTACGTGTGATATGCGCAAAATAGCCATAGCGAATATGATCTTAGCTCCTTTTTTATACGATTGAACAGCTTCAAAAGTTCTTCAGAATCATCAATGCATTGTAGTTTTTAATGGATTATGAGCTCGCGGCGCCCCTACTTTAGACAGACCTTTCGTATACCCAAATACTATTTTACAATATATCCAACACATTCCTTTGATAACCTTGGGATCTCAGCTTTCTTGATCAACTTCACTTTACGGGCATGCGAAAATAGTTTGGGGACTTTTTTGACGTTTTCGTTATTAGCAGCCTCTTTACAGTGTCCAGTGCGTGCATTATTCTCGACGCTCATTTCGTCTCATTTAAACTTAGGAAACCACCTCTCATCGCTTGATTTTCGTGGCGCAGAGTACGAGTACTGCACATCAAGCCAAATCTTGACTACAACAGTACCTTTTTTTTGTAAAAAAAAGCATTGCTTTATTAACACAAGAAAAGCCTTTTTTTTCCAATTTTTTTTAAACATAGATAAGTTGCTACACTGAAAATGCTGTAAATCATAAAATAATATCAATCAGTTGTCAAATGTACATATGCACCTATCTTCTGAATTTTAGGACTGACTAATTCTAGTAGTGCCATTTGTGTGTTAGCCCACGTATTCCTGTCCACTTAGAGAGCTTACATCTCTATCTATCTACAGGGTATATTTCCTCTAACGCGCTCAAATACAAATAAACTTATAATTTTTTGCAATTCATAGTCAATAATGCCAGCGTAGGTATGTATATGTGTACACATATTCATTCTATTTACATTCAATTAAAATTTGTTCAATTCAGTATTTTTTTGAAAAGCTTTTGCTTGCGAATTGCAGCACGATTATACGCGTACACCGTAAATGCGCTAATTCTAGGCCAAAAAATAGTGATATCTGCATATCATTTCTTTACAAAGCTAATGAGTGCACACAGGCACACATATGTATATATGTATGTGTTGATTTACGGAGAGTAAATGAAAAAATAAAAAACTTGCGGTCGAAAGTTAATTTTTATGAATATCCATTAATATCACAATGCTTATTTACTCGGTAATAATATAAATAGTTAATAGATTACGGTAAAAAGCCAATTAAATTTTTTCAACATATACTAAATCGTTCATTTGATTGATGGCATGCGTAACCGTGTGAATTCGTTTCACTTAAAAATATGTTGTTTTTAATATTTTTTAAATTAACTGTTTCAAATGTTTCAATTGAAAGGAATTAAAAGGAAAATAATTGCTCTGAGCTATGTATCGAAGGTAATTTCAATTTCATCTTTGAATAACAAAATACAAATGTATAAAGTGTTGAATATTAACTAACAATAGAAAATGTTTTCAAATAATATATATTATATTTTGCATCTCCTATAACATATATTACGTATATAAATACTATTGTAGATAATACCTCCTTATAACACAAGATGTATTCAATAAATTACATTCTTAGTTTTTTCATACATTTTTCTACATCTTTGTAATGTTGACTGACATTTATTTTGATTTGTTTAATTACAGCTGAGCTCAACAACCACAAATGGTTGCCACTTAATGTCTACCTCACCCACGCAAACATATGCAATACACGAGGACGTTGATGCGAGGCTGTTGATAACCCACTCGGGACAAACACAAGAGACAATCTCACGGTGAGTACTGACAAATACATACAATGTCTAATTTAATCTTTATTTTCATAGAAGAATACATACTTCTTTAGAAAAACTTCCATCGGTTAACGATTTTAACTACCTTATTTATCCATTCCGTACTTGCTTACCATTTAATATTGGGTAGTCGAAAAAGTCTTTTCGCATTTCTAATCAAACTTCAACTTATTCTTTTTATTTATACTAATAAATAAGGAAATTTGTCTAATTTTTTCGACCACTTTTTGTCATTTTTCTGCTAGAGACATTATTCCATCAGTGTAAATCGAAATTTCGTGGCTTTTGTGGAATTCTTCCTATTTGTATACAAAAATTTCAAAATAAAGTGAATATTTTCATTATTTTTACTCATTTTTGAACAGCGGTTACTTTTTTTCAACTTCTCTGAATTGATTTTTTGGTTAAATGAAGCTGAAAATCTCACCTTTCCAACACTATATAGTATGAAACAATGTGATTGGTAGCACTGGAGATATACGACTGCACCGCTGTCTATTGACAAAATACGAAACGACTTTTTCGACTACCCAATATTTAGTGATTTTTAATGAATTTTCCTAGCCAAAGCAATGGTGTAGTTATAACGTTATGGCAACATCTGTTCAGAACAAACGAAACTCCTTAAGATCACTCTATGTTAAGGGGTTATACCAACTTTGGAATTGAAAAAAAAAAATAATATTCGGCAAATACTTTCAGAGATACGAACCTACAAAGAATTTTGTTCTTTGAATTGATTTCGATTTTTGAACCACCCTCTATGCAGAAATACCAAGTGCTTATAGCATGATAGAAAACTTTCGTGGAGGCCAAATTTTCAGGAGAGAGTAAATAAGTCATCGGATTCCTTATATTGCTTTAGGAGAGCTACTGGGAAAAAAGAGAGGACTCTGACCAAAAGTGGTGTGATGTCTCTATGCTACCGTCGTTAAGACAACGATGTTGTATTTTTCAAGTGGAGGGCGCTCGAAAAGGCTACACTCGATATAAAGTTTGAATATCTTCAAAAAGCGACTCTCATCGGCATCTCCGGTGCACTGAGACTACACCCACAATAGCACTTAAAGCCATTTTACATATAGCACTCATGGAGATTGCCAGCAGGTGTGCTAAAACTTCACTTCACCCTCATGTAACTAATATTAAGATTTTCGGACACCTGTCTGACTTCACTCTTTATGATTGAAGATGGTAAGTGAGGAGCCTTGATGAATCCTTGGGATTTTCTTGGCCTGTGACATTTTAATTACGTGTAGTATAGGCAAAAAATAGTTAATTTTTGATACTATCCTAACTCCCATATTCTTTACATAATGTTTTTCGTTTTTCTAACAAACTTATGACATATGATTAGATTACGAACCCCTGGTTGACGTTTTGCACTTAAAGGTATTGCCTTGGCTTTCGTCCCGGCATTTTCGGGAGCAGGAAATGTTTGGTTACAACCGACATAGCTCTTCCTTACTTATTTTTTTTTTTTTTGGATTTAAATTAATTTAAAGTAGAAAAGCTTCCTTATTGCCAGGCATCTTTCTTTGGATGTTCTTTAGGAGATAGGCGAAGAGATCGAGAAAATCCAAAATTTCCAAAAATAAATCACCGACTATTTAATTACACTAAGCTCTGTGGATGTACATTGTTTTTATATATTTATTTAACAAAATGTGTTTTCAAACAAATTCACCTTGCTTAACGCGTTATGTACTTGCTAATCGCCATCATCATCGCTTTACAAATTTAACGTGTGAACCGTAAATATTTCCTCGAAACACTAAAATCATTTTACTTTAAACAATCTTCCCTTAGCATCATAAAAACTATTTAGTGAATTTTCTATCATCACTGTTCGCCCCTCAACGAATTCGGCAAGGAAATCTTTAGACATCTTCCTAAAGGGAATATTAATACATTGATGGTCTAGAAATAAATATTTTGGAGTTTTTTAATTACACTGTTTTAAGTCTTGTATCTCGTCTCGGTGCTAAGGAATACCAAACAGTATTGAAAATTAGGAAATTTTAACAAGTACTTTTAAGATCCTAACAAATATTATAAAGGCCCACTGTATTTTAAAAACGGTGGCAAAATTAATAAAGACACAAGTAAGCAATCTTCCAAAACAAACTCGCAACTTTTACGTTTGTTTGTAATCTGTCAACTTGTAATTTCATAAGTCAACGAAAAAATTTTACAGCCTAATATTTTGTCTGGCAAATTAAGCGTCAACCTGAATTGCCAAAACATATAAAAGCGTCGTAAAAATGCCACATTCTGGCCACATTTTTCCCAATTACAAATGTAATAAAAGTTTTTAAGTGCTACCAGCACATTAGTGTAGGTAATAAATAAAAAAATAAACTATTTTAAACCCACATGTTCCGTAATTAATTGTAGACGTTGCTGTTGCTCTTTCTTAGCAGAGGACAGAATATAGATGTCAAATATCTCTATTAGCGAAGGTAAAGACTACTTTTGAAACTCAGATATAAAAATGTCTTAATAGTATCATGATAGTGTCAATCTGTCCAATACTAATGACTATTTGAAATTGATACATTTTTGGTACTTAAATACTGCAAGTAGTAAACCACTTACAGTTTTGAAACAGCATAGCATCATAAGCAGCGTAAGAAATCATAAACTCCGAAAAAAAATTTTATATCTTACACTAATGGAGTTTGAGTTAGAAATTACTCTCTCACGGTTTGATATTAAACGAACTAATCTGCTCTTGATTTCTCTCAGTGTATCTTATTTATTGGGCCTGTATGAGGTCTAATAAAAAGAAATTTATTATATATATTACAACTTATTATTATTAAATGTCAACGTTGGCTGCTTCTGGACGATTGTTTCTTTTATTGCTTCAGTCCGACCTAGGGAAGCAGTTTTCGCTCTACGTTGTCATAAGTGACCCACTTTTCATTACAAGTTTTCATTCACTTCAGAAATTAATTGATTTTTTGCGATTCAGCAGCGTTTTGCATGAAGTAATTTGTCCCATGAGATTTTTTTGAGTTGTCTCATATGTTGAGATCAGCACCATAAGCCCTGTTTATACATACAGATACTGCACTTGCATTTTATGTTTCATCGAAAAATAAAATAATTTCTCTTAGTCCATCGTGTCCACCGATGACACGTGATTAACAATACTGAGTAAAACATTCACAAAACAGTGGATAAGCCAAGTTGTTGTCGGGGTTCCCATTTCTATCGCGC